>JAQIXW010000116.1:0-48168 GCA_034700685.1 Willowsia buskii | reverse complement strand
CGCAACAAAAAAAGAAGAATTTTTGTGTACACGAAGCGAAAGATTGATTTAGATTATAGATACGTCTACTCTAATACATATACCTACATATATTATTATTGTAATCATATTCAAAAATAAATGTAGTATCGTTGTCGTTACATTATTACCAGCCTCCGAAGTGAACTGGGATGAGATGAGTTTAGGATCGTAAGTCGTCTGCAACGTATTATGTAATCATAAATTGAAATGAAGAAATTATATAAACATATATACTTAAAATATATTTACGCCAAATAATGACCTGATCCCACACATTATGCTTGAATCCTTTAGTTTTCACATTGAAGCGTTTAATAAATTACGAAAAGTTCAAAGAAAATTAAAACAATTCATCTTGTGTTATGTTCTCTTAAATTAACTGCATCGAAAACACAGCATTCTTCTTAAATATAAGTTTTCTAATCAGAGGGACGGGTGACGGCTCGGCGTATCCTCACATCGTCAATTCTGTCTCCCATTTTGCCTGCGGTCAATGTTGACAAGCGTGGGTGGAATAACCTCAAATGAAACCTCCCTGGGATGATTGAAATGGGGTGAATGCATCGGGAAACACATGATCCTCAAATATGCACATAGGCACATACTTATTAGGCATGCAAAAGTTGCAAAACCGACATTGGGATGCAAAGGAAATCCAACATAGATTCCATAGTGGAGTAAGTTGTAAAATTTCTCGTAGTCCTGAATCTACTGATAAAGAAGTAAGAATATCAGCGATACGTAGGATTCTACCATTGCTCCGTAATGCATAAAACTCTGTTTATGATACTTGACTCATCATTGAGTTGCAATATATGATCTAACATCAATGTTTTCATACGCCTGTAAATGATACTTGAGAAGAAAAGCTTTTCATTTTGTTCCATATTTAGAAGCTCTCCAATTTCCATTCTCGACTCGACCAACAAAAGTAGATAAACGCTACACCGTATTTGTAATTATGAACTTGAAAATGTGTTTTCTAAAAAACAGTTTGCCGTTGTTCATGTGATGTTTTTTAAAGACTTGTTTATTTATTTATTTCTCATTTATTCATATACTCAACTCTATTGTTATTAATTTTTAAATAACATTCTTACTGCATAATTCATCCCAATAAAAGTCCTCATATATTCCCTAAATTCCAACTCTACTGGTTTTTTTCTTGTGGTAATATGGCATTGAATTTTAAATTTGGTTCAAAATTTTCATTATTAAATACAAGTTTTATAAATAAATAAAAACTTGCATGAGTTCTTTGAAAACTGCATGTACTCTAGTCCTCAGAGTTCATAGAATTTTGACCGAATAAAAGCATTGCTACTGCAACTTATTGTGCAATTGATGCTTGTTTCGGATGAGCAGAAAAGGAGTAGTTTTATAAGATGGTCAACACAGAGTTAGCTGAAGAGAAATTCAAGATATGTATGTATAAAAAGAGGAGTATAATTATTCGGCGTTGCCAAATTACCTGATCTACGCATCATAAGTATGTGTTTGCATTGTCACAGCATAAAAGGTAAAAAGTACAATAATAAATAGTTACATAAGAATGATTAGTACTCTCAACAAAGTAGCCAAACAAGGAAGTTTACCTAGGGTGCAGTCCTCCGTCTTCTTTTTCTTCTTCATTAAATTCGTTGACCATAATTTGTGCAGTGATGAATCTTATGAAAATGTTACTCATGGCTCATATCTGCCTACCCTAGCATCAACCCCTTTGGTACATTTGAGCGAAAAGACAAGATTTAATTATTTCATTCAGCTATAATTATATGCTCATATTTTCTTCACGAAGCGTCTTCAGAGATACGCAGTCAGTGATCCTAACAGCGACTTATTACACGAAGGAATTCTCCATCTCGCAGAATTATGTCGTTGCATAACCACGGATTGGAACATAAACAGCATTGATTATTTTTATGAAGTTGCTCGTGCCTGTTCTACAGCTGCACCGAGCTGAATATTACATTAACATAAAAACTGGTGTATATAAGATCATCTTTTTAAAACAGGCTTTGTCTAGCAGCGCACATAAATATTAAATATAATGACGAGATATGCACGCTTTATTAGCAAACGTTACGCTATATAGTATGCTACACATACACACCCGTGAGTGAGCACAACTCTTTGCATGCTTTTTTGAAAGAAGGAGAGAGCTCTGCAAATCCGTATTTCTTGTTATATTAAGGTAGCCTTTTTTAACCGATTATATTATTACCCACTCTCTCGCAATGTCTTTGCCTTTCTCCATCTCGACAAAAAAGGCTTACAGCTTTCAACGGGTTTTAGGCAAAGGCTCATTCTTGATATTATTCCATGCTCCTCAATCCTCTTTTTACTTATGCTCGCATTCGTTTCTTAGCATTTCTCAGTTCCATCATCATCCAACATTGCACACACAGGGATAAAATAGGCAGGCAAATAGTCTAGAGTAGAGTGTGTGAGTAGTGCCTGCAGGAGCAGCGGTCCAATAATAAAAATTCCCCATTGAAAGAAAGATCAGCAGAAAAGATTGTCAGACTAGTAGACTATAGATGAAGGGAAAATGTAGAGAGATGTAATACAATGCATATTACATGTCTGTCCTGTCCGTCTCTCTCCCTCTTTTATTATGTGTGTAAAAGGGTTAAAATACGAAAGATGTAGAGAGTTTTGTGTGTCTGTTCTGCTCTGCTCTTATGCCTGCTGCCTTTTCGTGTGTGCTTTACTTTACTTCACACGTATTTTCATATTGTACTCACTGAGAAATTGCTAATATTATAACTAAACTTGCTCTGCTTATTGTTACAAGTTACGACTTCATATGTCTAGAACTTTTAGCACTACGGAATACACACATACAGACGACAGAGTTTACTACTACGGGTACACACACTCGCTGAAAAAAATACCCCATTTAATACAGAAACTGCTACGGCGATCTTCATAACACCGACATAGTTTGCGTTTGTGTCTGAGTGAATGCGAGAGAGTGTGTAGTATGTACAGAGGTCTGATCGGTTCTGGGTGAGAAGAGTAAAAGAAGAGGCGACGGTACGGTGGTGAGTGGTGAGTCAAGCTATTTTTTCCCTGTATAAGTTTTTATACTACAATGAGATTTCAAATAATATTCAAATATTTCAAATAGAGTACATACTTGTGGTGGCGGAGAGAGAGAGACATGATGATAATGATTTAGAGAAAGATTTCCTTAAAGGTTCTACAATTTTTTTCCTGAGAGAAACAATTTCTTGGGGAATCAAATATAATTCATAGTTTGTGGAACGTCAAAACTTTGTAAAAGAGGGTAAAAAGTAAGTAGTCTTTAAGCGTGCTGTGAGTGCTTCAAATGAAACATGCTAAAATAGAGTGGAAATACAGCATATATAGAAATCTGTGCTCTTCGTCTTCTACTGCAGCATTAAAAAGAGACATAATTGTTCTCATAAATAAACTTCTACTTTATACGTACTTTACTTTTTAAGCACTTAAACACAATTTTACTCTAGCCTGCTTGAATAGAGTTTCATACAGATTAATAGTTTTCTTTTTAAAAACAGCTACATGTATGTATGTTGTTGAGTTGCATTAGCTCATATCAATATAAGTACTTGTGGTGATGGTGTGTAAGGTGTGCTACGACACATAATTAAGAATATTTCACACTGCAATTCAAAGACTATTGCTGTTAAAGGAGAATACTATATAGAAAGTTCCCTTTATAGTTAAGGATTGTATAATACTCTACATTATAATCTTGTGAGTGACTTTTCCGTGAGATTAATGAAATTTTAAGAAACTGTAAGTTGTATGACAGTTTCGCTTGGATGACAATTTAAGTTTAGGCAAGCGAGTTAACTAGGCTGCTAATGCTTGAGCATAAGAAACGAGAGTGTGTAAAGCGTTTCTCAAAAGTCTAATTTAGTAAAGTCTATGAGGCTTCACATGAATGCTACATGAAACGAGATTAAAATTGTAACCTGTAGTCATTTCAAACTATTTGATCCCATAATTAGTTCATTCGTTTATTTCCTGTCAAATGTGAAATAAATTGAATGTTCATTTTAAATAAATGTAACTAAATTGAGATACAGTGCTCCGTGCAAGAATATACGAGTTGCCAATAAATAAATGATTGATTGTTCTACAGCAAACACAGCATTATTGATTCTGTTCTGTGACTCATCATCACCACAAAACTTCAAGTTATTTAACAAAGGCTCTCTGGAAGTACGCCCTTTTTAGCGGACATAGGAAAATGGGTAAGTAGCTCATACAAAACACTTTGCATAAAATTATTAAAACATGCATATTTCAACACAGGCTTATCAATATCTGACTCTGGCCAATTTCAATCAAAATCAAGTTTCAATTTATATGCTTTGCATCGTAGCATACTATAAACATGATTATTTTCAGGATAAAAATGTAATGAATCTGCGCAAACAAGCTCATTAAAAGCTATTCCATAACTATCTGTTTGCCTTTCATCACCCACAAGGATAAAAAATATTGAAACAAAACATTCCAGTCGCTATCGTCAACGTGGTTTTTTCTTAATGTCAGATACAAACTACTATGTATTAGTGTTCTTCTATATTATGTTATATTCCATTTATTTGCAATCTGCAGACAATGTTTATATTTGTTACAAGCAAAGGGACAAGGGAGTTTCCATATAAGCAACCAAAAATATATTTTAAAACATTGTTAAGCAAATACTAGCTCATTTTTCTTTGTCACTTTATTTTTTTAAACGTTCCATGCACAAATAAGATCTCATGGATTTAATTGCAACCATTAACAACACGGTATGGTATTGGTGATGTGAAGAATCCATTTTTGGTGAAATAGCAAATTGCGGATAGCAGTTAATAGAAGTACATATTTATTCTTCCAAATACTCGTTATGTAGCACTTCTTGTAACAAAGTGTGAATTATTCACTATGTGGTTAACAAGATGCTAAACAAGGTGCAAAAATTTCACGCATATTGTGCCATTTTATAATTGTTTCTTCCTTGTCTGTAAGCAGTTCACTTGAAGTGAATACTTAAAACAAGCACACGTTACATAAAACTTAATAGCAAAAATAGATATTGAATTACATTGTACATGCCATAGATTGACTAACGAGTCACAATTCACAACAATGAGAAATACAATCCTATACACTTTTACATATGCCCTACAAAATTATGAAGATTTAATTTAAATATAATATGCTAAATTGACTGTTGGCAGGTGAGTGCAATTACTGCAAGCTTGTCAAAATTGAAGAAGATGATTATGATAAAAATATATTGCAAGAAGGAAGGAAGGAAAAACGATTATGTTTATGCAAATAGATTTGGAATTTTTACTTTTATGGCGTGGGATTTTGGGCCAAAGAAGCATGATGATGTTTGGAATACGGATATTATTCATGCGTATGCACATGCTGTAGGTGCATTGTCTTGATTTCATTGTTTTTGCACGAGGCATCATTCTTTCATTGAGTTCAATCAAACTAGCAATAGAAGTATTTATACCTACCTATTTCCTTCTGCACATGTCATAGTTGCATTTTTGAAAAAAAGTAAAAGGCATCGATTGATTTCTTTTGAATTACATATCTTCATCAAAATTTATGCGGCGTGTGCTCAAGTCGTATAAATCAATAGTAAAGTTGTCTGGTTGGATAAGTGTGTTAGATCATCCACATTTATCATTTTCAAAAGCAGTTTGTACTAGATCCACTATGAACAGTATACATACAACAAGTTGTTACATAATATCACACACACGTCACCTGATTTCATAGTTTTTCGCGTTGTTTATTGTAGTGAGTGGGTATACCTGTCGAAAGGGCTAGCAAAGCAGCAAAACAATTGTATTCTTTTCTCTTATGATGAGTATGGTTTATGCACAGTTATCTATATACAAAGTCATGCACTCATCATGGTTGGCGATTGAGAACGATGTAGTACAATTTCATAAACTTCTATATATACCTATGCACATCAAAAAGTAATTCTGATACGATGATGATAAGAGTGAATACTGCCTGCCTGCTACTAACTTCCTATACTTTTATTTGTGCAGACAATGAAACCAATGCGAATTGCATTACAGCCAGGTGACTCACACCATTTAAAAATTTATCTTTTATCTTGCCTGTTGTACAGTCGTGCTATGCTCAGTGGAGAAAATGACATCACACATCATAGCATTTTATTATTTGCAGTGAATGTGGTGTGGGCGCAGATGGAATAGGAATGTGCAAAAACTTGCGTTGCCCTGTGCTGTGGTAATAATAATGCATGCATTAAAACAAGATCAGCAAAATTGTGTATTTACCACTACAACACAGGTTTAAAAGTTATCATAGCACTTTGATAAGTAAACGTAAAAAAGCACACAAGAATTGAGAGATGTTACCTCAAACATACATGTATAGGTACATTGGCCAGGATATATAATAATGCGTACCTATTTAATTGCAATAAAACCGCAAGGGAGAAGAACAATGTGAAAATTTTAACAAGTTGCAGTCGTGGCTTCCTACGCCAACTTGTTCATACCTGAAATGATTGACCATTTAAAGAATTTTCTTTCACATTTCCTTCATTTTACAAGAATGTAGGTTTTAATATTATTACAGTTCATCCTTGCAGTAATATTTTTTAGCGTTTAAGTAGTCTTGTAACTCTGAAATTAGTATGTAGTATAGTCTGCCATAATATTATCGCAAAACCAGGTTGTAAAACGCAAATATTTATTCCATTCAGCATGTTAGCCTACTGCAGTATTTTGTTCAATTGATTGTGAAACTACTTAGCATACTAATTTACAGAGATAAAAAATGAATGCAAGTAAGTCAAATAAAAAGATGATTGGAATTGTAATTTATGAATCTGGATAAAATAATTTGGCACTTACTTATTCCAACCCATCTCTGATAACTTCATTCATTCCAGCGATGATAAAGTCATTTTTATTCAGCAAGAATAGTCAATCTGAATAATTGCATGTAGTAACATAAAGATTTATCTCTCCGCAAAACCTCTGCTGTTGAATATCTAAATGTAATTACCACCTCACCATGGCCATGAATCTTATTTGCAAAAGCTTAGCAGAGATACTTGTATCTTCTACATGCAGTGATAAATCTCTACATGATCAGTGCATTCATCTAGAATTATAATTCATTTTCTGATCTTTCTAAAGACCACTGTCAGCATCAATATCAAACCGTAATGCAATGTAAACTACCGAGTATTGAGAAATGGAAAAACAAAAGGTATGGTTTCATTAATGCAATCTGTGTTCCATATCCATACCAATATCAAACAATAATATATTTAGCATTGTTAACACTCATAGAACCCCAAAGGAGTAAATTTTATCTTTAAACTAAAACGCATGCCTCCATCATAATATAGAAAATAGGACTGCATTATGTATGAAGTTACACGAAGTATGAAGAGTAGATGCTAACGTAAAATCCTTTTATCTGTCTGAGGTCGGCTGCCATTCTTGATATCAGATTCTGACTCTGACATCATTGCCCGTCATTCGGTGGCTTTTATGAAAATTAAGTGCTGTGTGGCCATTATTCGCTGGATGTGAGCGTAATCATCCATGCATTAATATCAACGGTTGGTGTACTGCTACTGCTACTACTACTGCTGGCGCCTTCATTCTTTGGCTACTCATGTGTGATGAGTGGTTATTAATGATAACAATAGTATGTAAGTATGACAGTGAGTAGTAGAATGAATAAAATGCGTTTCATGTTTAATGCCACATTTGAGTAGACATTTGATATTCTGGAACATTGGCAATGTTTTATAAGTAGTTGAGGATACATTCCATCACTTGGCAACACGCGCTCTTTTAGATAGCTAATTTTTGCTGTTTATAGCAAAGGACGACGGAGAAATAAGTGTAATAGGTATGCATAAAAACTTGTTATAACCCATTCATCCTGGAATGTCGATATACCTAAGTGTTAAAAAGTCACCGCTTGTGCAATAAAGGCTTGTGCGAGTTTTTGCTCTTTTATACGGCTCTACTCCTCCGAGTAATAATTAATGACATCATCAAAACATGATCCAGTTTTTAGCTTTTTAATGAAAGGTGACTTCCGTTGACGCATCCATATAAAATACACAATACTATAGTGAATGAAATCAGGCATGATATTTCTGTTACAGGATTCGGGGGCTTATGTAATTAACGTGTTACAAGGACAAGCGAGGCTCCGTATTTCATAATCATAAAATCCACACATGTGCTCTTCAAAGTAAAAATATTTGTACTGCTGTAACAAGCATGTTTGGTTAGTCTGCATTTTTTCCACTGCGATGTCATCAATCCATCGTAATGCAATGCATGAACTTGGAAAATAGCATTTTTTACCCTGCTCTTTTTTGTGCTCATTCTCACAGCATAATATACATGCATATATTTCAAAATATTACTTTAAAAAATATTATGTACCTATGAATCTTTCCTTGTCATGCCGAATCACTGCAATCCTAGACTCCACTGCACTAACTAGACTGAAGCAGACAAAAATCATTGCTGTTTCATTGTGTGTAAATAATATAGTAGATATTTCTACCTTTATAAAAGCTGTATATATGATGCATAAATAAACTATAGATGAAGTTAAATATTTGCTAATTTATAGAATATTGTAGGATGTACATATTTGTTATATGGAGAGGGAGGCAATATTTTAATATGTGGAAACATCGGAGCGTGCATTCTTTCAGTTTGTTTGCAGTTTTATGGCTTAGCATCATCTTCATCTCCTTAAAGTGTGTTTGTAAAATCCACTCTGTGAAGTTATGTTGTCTGACGTCTGCTGACTATGATTATTATTATGAACGCACGTCGACAACGAAAGTTCCCGTATTGTGTACCTTATGCTTGCTTGGAAGAGGGTTCACATTATTGGTATTGGTATCCCCACATAAACCATCCATTGTATGCTTTCCTGTAAAAAAAATATATATGTACGTTTATGAAATATTGAAAGTAGATGGTGGTAAATGAATGTTGAATGTGTGCGTATGAATTGGACCATCATCATCATCATACAGAAGAGGACGAGCCCGAGCCCCCTTCTCCTCACTCACTGAAATAATGTGTAAGGCGCATCCGTCATAATAATAAACATAACAACTGTTTACGAAGTTCCATATTATCATTGCATATTTCGAACACGCCAGAGCTGAGCATCGCTATATAACGCTTAGTTACTTGTATCGTAAACCATCACAATGAGTTTAGAATGGTTGTGAAGCCCCTTTGAATGCGTTTTGAAAAGTGAAAGATGGATAATGGTGAACGGCAAATTTCTGAATTCATGATGAAATAAATGTTGGGATATGTAAGCAAAACGCTTATTATGTCATGTTAGCAAAAGCCGAGCAAAATATGGTGGTGATCTCATCTTCCTTTGGGTGTTATCGTTCAGCCATCAACAGATTTCAAGAGAGTTATCATCGGCAACCACTATATTATCATCAATTCCATTTCGTAAGCAACTATCACAACTTGGAACTTGTCAGCTAATTCTATGAGATATCCAAAAATTTATAATAAAGTATTTACATAAGTCAAATGTCCCCTCGTAAATACGTATTTTAATTGCAGGTATGTATAGTTTCAAATTTATGTTTTGATATGTATCGGTGTAATATTTATACTTCGTCCTTCATATTTTTATGAGAAAGCTGAATTGCAATAATATACAAAAATGCATTGTTTTTATGTTGTAAATCGTTATTCCCTCGTTATGTGTCCATCCCATCCAGTCCAGTCTTTGGATTGCCTAGTTTAGCTCATAAGCTCTACATTCTCTAAAGCCTAAGCCGGCTAAAGTGAAGAGATGAGGCCGAAAGTTTGGACGAAGAAAAAGAGTGAAGTGGTAATTCACAGTGATGTATTGCGCAAATAAACCATTCGCATACTTACTTCGACAAACATGAATTACTCATGCCTTTTATCTCATCTTCTTCAGGAGCATCCTTGCCGATTAATAGAAACGCAAGCGTGCGTGCATTCCACATGACGATGATGCCATGCTCTATTTTTTCACTACAAGAAAATAAAAACACGTTTACTCGTTACTACGTAAATATGTTTGTGTAGTCGTACTAGGAAAAAGCTACTACTATGAAACGTTGATAAACAAGAATGCTTATTCCAGCTTCTGTCATCATAAGAACCCATTCTAGTACAAATAATATGTAGTAGTATTATGTGCTATATAAAATGCTTGTAATGCTTGTACTGCAAAACCATGAGGATGAAGGAATTCTCTCATTGAAAATGTGCCATGTTTGCTAAACTGCTAGACAAGAATAAAATCATCCGCAATGGTTCGTATATTTACAATACATTTGTTTGATGATGATAAACACTTATTATTAATAGTCTTTGAAGTAGGTAATTTGTGTCTGTCTAAGGGCAAGCTCATGTTATGGACAAAACTAGTTGGACAGAGCGCCGCTTCTTTTGACTTACAAATCAGTATGATGTAGTACTATAAATATAGAATAGATAGAAAATGCGTCCACATTATCTCCTCATAAATGAGGCTGATGACGCCGTAGTTTTTGACTATTTAAACTTTTGCCTGTTTATCGCTTGATCCTACTTTTAAAGGTCCATGAAAATCAACAACGCAAGGGTTGTAAAATCCAAGTGAAAAGAAATGATGGCTTGTGTTCTACATACAGCATATTTGTTTTGTTCCTACAAATATACCAAATACCAGTAGTAATACACATAAGTATAAAAAAAAACCTTTTTACTGCTATAAAATACTTGGAGGCTAAAAGTAGTGGCTGTAATGCTGCTGGCTGTTGTAGGTGTGTCTGCTCGAGCTATGCATGGAACGTGTGTCTAAATAAAAATGGGTTACTTACAACTTATAACTTCATGCTGCACATTCTTCTTGTGTATAAAGTGGATGTAGATATATATCAGCGTGCACATTTACTCCAAATTCAATCCAACTGGTAAAATAGTCAATAGTCTGTACTTAGTGCTTTTAGTAATACGGCATTTTATTAGTAGTTAGTAGGTCAACTTTTGTTTTCCATGCTGGCAGTATCACATCGATCTCTCCCTGCTTTCTAACAACTACTTACACTTAAACTGCCCATTTATTACTGGTTTCATGCAAGGAAACTTCTGATATGATAAATATACATTGCATTATTATATTGCTGGTTTTTTGGCCGTCTATTCTTGGTCCTTCCTTTTGTTTCTGGTCATCGTCAAATGCCAAAGTATCGGAAGTTTTGGCATTGAGTTGATGCTGGCATAAAAGTTCCGGATGGCACTTACAACAGCCTTTCTTAACCAAAAAGCCAGTGAAGAAGACTGAAGACGCAGAGAAATGATAGAGAAAGCCCATGTGTGGGATGAGCAACCTTGTATTGAGATGCATCTGGTATTCCTCATGTCATTTACTGCACAACACAATATAATTTATAGCTTATGATGAGATGTCTATGGAGACATGTGGAGAGTAGTAAAAGGTTATTAGTTTCGAAATAAATGTACATTAATCTGATGTAAGCATACATGTTTTGTTTTACCTATTCTTGCTACTGGAATGAAAATAACTCGAATTGTTTTCTGATGAAGAGCAGAAGTGGAAAGAAGTAGATCAACTCGCGAGAATTGATTAGTAGGGCCTAACATGAAAATGAAAGTGGCAAAGAAACTTGATCATTATCGACTACAATTGTTTTTCTCAAAAGAATGGTCAAGACAAGACATGACGTTCACAACAACCAGCCGCTTTCATTAAAAGTGGTTCCAGGCAAAAGGATACGGCAAAAATGACCCAGTTTGATGCACCAACATAGCAGCTGAATGACTGTTATTGTTCGTGATAAAGTGAAAACGAAATGAATACTTTGTTTGTTTTGTGGAAAGTAAGAAGGAAAAAAAATATTTTGAAATCCATATCTCCACCAGTAGTAATAATAACGGACTAATGCGTGTACTTAAACAAATGTAGCATGCATGCAAATGCCAAGATAATGACGGCGACGACACAACGAAGAGTTTTGCTCCCTTTTTATCTTTCTCTAGTGGTAGTAGCGCTGGATGAGGATTTTCTGAAAGGAAGGACTCCTGCTCGAATGTTATGTCTATCTTATTGTCGTTTAGAGCAACTTGCTCGACACGACAATGATTGCTTTGGCCATTAATACTTCATTATCGTGCTGATCGAACAAAACAGTGTAGAAATAATTATGCAAGAATGTAGAAAAGAATTGTCTATGTGAAATATTTACTTCCGAAAACACAATGCCATTAACTTCCTCTTTCTCTCATTGTCTAAGCAATATGCAGTGGCTTGGTGGAATAATGGGAACATTAGGAGGTGCCTTTTGTATGCATTTTGTTTGAAAAAAGAGGAAGTAAAAGCGGGCCATCAGCAAACAAATTATATCATTGGTTTGGTAGCAATTCTGAAGTAAGTTTACTTGGTGATGGCTGTCACATGATAATGACTTTCGTTACAACACTTTGCAAACTGTAATCTGAGCACTTATGGGATCGATTTCCTTTTAGAGGCAACAGAAACACTTAATCGTTTATTTTACCTGGCAAAACAGGCACTTTAAGTACCTACTCCAAGAACATTGAAATAACATTTAGCTCGCTAAACAGTTTGCAAAGGTTGAACGTGTTTTTGTTTATGTGAATTTTGTATTCAGCAACTATGTTTTCCTGGAATGAACTTTCAGTCACGGAGTTTATATCGGTTTGCAATATCTATACATTGAGAGAATGGAGGAAACTTTGGAATATACACTGAAAATAATTAGGTAAAAATGGCTAATAATCCCATTCTTAACTTAATTTCGGAACCAAACTACCGGTTTGGCACTTTAATTTTTGACAATCACATTTCAACTCAACTGGCTATAGTTGATTAAGTTATGACTGGGATTACATAAATAACTTCAAGTTTTATTAATTAAATTTGTTATAAGCCACCTGAAAATTGCATGCCTCGCAACGACCACAACTTTTTAAATATAAAAGTGTCAATTTCATTAATTTTTAGATTCAGATCGCATGATTTGAAAAATGTGTAGAGTTTGATTAAGAGAGAAAAACACACAGCGGGTGTCACCACCAAGTATAATATGATATTATGTTGAAAGCTGGTAAGTAGAGCATCTGTGTTTTGTCAGTAGGACAATAGGGTGTAACTTAAAAAGTGAAAAAATGTCACAATGCCACATCACAGGATTAAGTAAGTTACTTGGTATGAGAACTAAGGACACCCACAGTGTCTAGAATTAATATGACCTCCATATAATAAAAAAATCAAAATGTTCATGCTTGTGTACGTCTTGTATTAGGTGTAGTACAGATTTTTTTATTTGCCCACAGTTGCATGACTCTACTGTATCCAAAGTAGGTTTTGCCATTATTGTAAAAATCAAACGTCACATTATACTGAAAAATTATAACTTAATATACAATTTGTGTTATTTTCCATTACCACCCAACAGGGGCAACGTGCAAAGAAAATCTTTACATTTTTAACTTTCAGATTTCGTGATTTGCTCCGTTCCTATGCCTTAGGCTCCTTTATGAATTCATTTTTACTTTGCTCAAGATTCTCTACAACAGTTCAAACGCTCCCAGCTATTGAAGACGTGAGCACGATTTTATAATTAGACCGCAGGGTACCTAAAGTTATGCCGTGTTCCTTCCATCTTTGAAGATAAGTATGTAGTATGTATTTTATCGAGCATTTAGCGCAGGCTCTAACGCTATATTCGTTCCGGAAGGACAAAAGGTTATTCGGTAAATGAAATATTAAAATCTTGTTATTTAGCTAAATAAGTAGCCTGACCCTAAACCGCACAGTCAAGTAATCCAGTAATAAAGGTTATACGTCAAAGTTAAAGACTTGCAACTACGTTGACCGTGTGTTTTTAATGCGTAATATTTTGAATATACGCCCATCTTTCCAACAGATTTTGATATAACTAAATTAGAATCAAAACTGGCGTGAGGAACGGAAGCTTCCAATATGAAAATAAAAACGGCGAGTCGGAGTACCACTATCTTTAGTTGTTATAGCTGATGAGTATCAAGCATTATTATACATCACCACTACTCCAGTGATTTTCTTGTTTAGTCGAATATTTGGAAAATCACAGTCAATAGAATTGCAACTTCTTCCCGAATCCCTATATAAATCCCCATAATTCCCTATAAATTGGATCATTGTAGTGGTTTTGGAACGTGCTTCACGTTAAATGTACAGTTTGAGTTGAGTTTATGAAGTCGGGCGTGGTTCCGTTTTGTCTGGCATAATTTTTTATCACATTGCATCCCAAATCACATAGCTTTATTATTATTGCATCCAACACAACATCAAACATTACTTTACTTTTTCCTGCTAACAAAAAACACGATTTCTTTTCTTTCACCACTGAGAAAAAAGGGGAGTAGATTCATTGATTTCTGTATTGCGTGTTGTTCATCTATACCTACTTATATCATTGTCGTCGTTTTTTCCAAAGGAAACCATTTCACTTCTTCTGACACATCCCATAATCACACCACATCTCAGACCTGCAATGATCAAAATGTGGATGTTTGCACTGTGAGCCGAGTATCATCTACCACTTTTTGTGTTGCCAACCTTTAATCTTGAATTTCTTGTGAAAATTGGGTTTGAGGACAAAAAATGATTTACGAATATTCGCACACTCTGACTTTCTATTGCATTGGTTCATCTCACGGTATAAAACTTGCTGCCACAAACGATATATTTTATTGCCTAGATCATGTTTCTTAACATAACAAAAGTACTACTGTAAATTATAGTGATGTGATCTTGCATGGTCAGAAAAAATCATTTCAGTCGTATTGTTAGACTCTGACCACACAACGGACTGTTGTATCACTACCATACTATATACTCGTGAGTTGTATTATTTATTTCAACCAAAATGTAATTTTTTCACTATGTGAGCATAAGTGTACATACCTATGTATCATCGTTGAATCCTATGATTGAAACTAGCAAATCTACATTTTCTTTCTTTAAAAATTATATAGGTATTTTGGATTTTTCACGCAAAAAATATTTAATACATAGCGATATCAGTGATATCACTTGTGAGATGGTGAAGTTACAATTATCGCTGCATATTTAGAAAATTAAGTTACATTCACCAAATATATACCTAATATCGACCAGAAATATCTAATTCGCATCAGCCAATGTGTTGAAAAAGTTTCAACTAGTAAGCAAATTCGTGTGCAAATTTTCCCAGGATCACCCTTTATCATTATTTTAGCTAAAATAAAGAAATTTACAATCAAAAACTTCGGCTGCATAAAACAAAAACTCTAGTTTTGGTAGGTGTTTCTTACTTTGGTCCTCTAGGGTCTAATCCAATCGAGATATTTCATAGGCATCTGGTTACACTACCTGTGTGCTCAATAAAATATACGCGCATTTCGTCGTGATGTATGCTGCATGCTGTGGATGCGTTGCTAATGAAAGCCATTTTTTATGTTGAGCTGAGAAGGAAAATGTCAGACAAACATAGTTTTAATGAAGTACTGTGGTTTGGAACGTGAAAACGCTAGATAGATTGATGAAAGAAAAGAATTAATTTTTACTATCATGATAGGATAACATTAACCATCCCGTCACCATCGGCCATAAAGCAACTTAATGATATGTGGAGAAGGGTCTGTTGAAAAAACTCACAATTAAAATAGGTTCTGTGTTGAATGCTTCAAGCAGACTAATACAGTAGCGAAAAGTATGAAAATTAATTTTAGGCTCAACAAATTTTGCACATGTTTCGCGTTATATATTACCGGTGGTCTGATGACTGATGATGTGTACCTCACCGTATATCCCAAAGTGTATTCTTATTTTTGCTCATTTCCAATTTCTAGCTACTTTTTGAAGTGTATTTTACTTGAGTTTTCAAGCATGTTGTATGAAGATGTTGCCCAAGGGATAATAGTAAACCAGAAATACAGCAAATGTTTAGTTCCCTTTATGAGAAGCAAATATATTTGCATGCTGATACTGATATATGAACCATGTCACAAATGATGCCCGCTATAATATTTCATCAATGTTTCGAAGATCCAATCCATCGTTTTATCGGAATACTATGGCTCACTTTACAGTTTGCTACTACAACGGAACAGAACAGAACAAGAACCGCAGGAAAAGATGGATCAAAACTTATTTATGAACATGTCAATATTCGCATTATGTTACTACTCAAGAAGATTACAATTAATGATGACGAAGCTAAATCATGATTTGATGATACACTTCTCCGAATTTCAGATAAATCCGCCAATACTTCATAGCCACAGTGGATATCAAAAACTGTTTTCGACTGAGATCGTATTAAAATTGAGTATTATGTATCATCGGGAAGAATAGCCGTTCTTTTAATTGTCAATGACGTCTATCGTAGGGGATCACCGATGGGCTTTTTCTGTTCATTAGCGAAGATAAATCTGAGTATTAATTGAATGCGTCAACTTGAAAAGACTTTGCCATTTACATTGTATTATGGATATATTATTACAAATCAGTAACTAAGTTTCCAAAAATATTATTTTTACGGTTTCAATATTTACTGAACGGTTATTTTATTATTGACAGCGCTATGGCATGATTTTAGTGTTCCTTTGACATTTAGGTTTCTTTGGCAAATTGTTGGCATAATATTATGTGTATTAAGTGTGCGCTACATATACATACCTATGTATTTTATTGATTTCAAACTCGACTAATTATACAACGATGTAGTATACATTTCGGAAATATCTTTTATGTGATGTCGTAACGTAAACAATTATTATTAGATCCGTATTCGAGATCCCCCGTGATTAACCATGAAGTCAAGAAAAACTTGAAGATTGCCAGATTTCAAAGAAAAGTTGGAATTTCAGCGCGATCATCTTCGTTAATGTCAGTTGGCCTTTGCAGAAGGCAGTCGTGTAAATCCTGAATTGAAAAAGAACCCCAAGCGCATCATTATAAATGTATGTTTTATGAAAAAGCAGTCGTGACTCAATTCCTTTTCAATGAAGTGTGACGAGAAAATAGAAAATGGTAAGAGCGTCGCCCCTGTAGCCGAATCCTACTTTCCCACTAAATGCTATCATTTTGGTGGATCTTTGACATAAAAATGTGTAACATTTGATTTCAATGATACGCTCATTTAAGTATAAAAAGTTGCCTCTGTACGTCTCCTTTATCGTCATGATCACATTATTAGCAAAAATATGCGGTTAAACAGTTCATGACTTCGTGATTTCACCAAACGTTCAATTTTGAATAATAATAATAAACAAGTAATATTCATTCGCCTTTCACTCTGATACACACGCACGCCACCGCTGTGGAAGAAGCTCAAAAATGTGTCAAGCAACAGTGGTTCTTATTTTCTTGCATTTTCAGAAGTTCCACATTTGTAATAAGTACTATAAATGTAGATGGTTGTTAATTAAAATTACTTGAATTGGTGAAGTGTGCGAGTTGTGAAATAGTAGCATAATATTCATTTTCAATTGGGAGATAAAAAAGTGGAAATGACTTTCTTGCATGAATAGAAATTGAATCGTAGGAAATAAAATGATGATTTGAGCCTCTACATTCGCATTCACACACCCAGATAAAAGCTTCCATTTAAACACAATGCATATTTATTTAAAGACATGACATCAGTCATCTTTCATATAGGTAGCTATATCACCTTTTAAATAAATAATTTAGCACAACTAGATATCTAAAGATGGTGCAATAGCTGAAACACACACTACTTATTGTATTCATAGTTACAGCCATTTACACAATATCTTCTTGGCTTATTGTCTCGGAACATGCCACGCCACAATGAAAGTCACATTGCTGCCATTGTGCTTGTATATTCTATTCACTCCCCGCATTCATCCTACCATGTAACCTCCCTATTTTCTCCACGCAGGTGACTGAAATCTGACTGAATACTGAATTCCCCTTCTATTGTCCAGTGAGCTTTCATGCGAAGAAAGCAATTTCGGATCACATTTCATAAATTAACTCTATGAATGGCATCCATTATATGAATGCATAACAACGAGAAAGACAGCACTAGACAAGCAGGCGTTGTGCTGCGTACTTTTAAGCAAGACATCTTTTCAAATATTAAACAGCTCCCGCAATCCATCCCATCACGAAAATTATAGCGAATCTCATGCTTATTTAATTCTCTAAACAAAACTTCCCACCAAGATTTTCGGCCATTCATTGACCATCCCACACCAAACTTATTAAGGAGGAACATGGTTGAAGGCATTGCTTGACAGCCTTGTTTTTTTTGTGGAAGAGTCCGTTTTCAGTCTACAACGGTCCTGTACGCTGTACGAAAGTTTTTACTACCGTTGAATGCATCGTGTTATAAGTATAAATAGACACTTTGTAGTTTTTTCTATTTTCCGACCAGCTAAAACTGTCACGTTGTATGAACAAGGAATATATATTGGATTAATATACATAGATTATCATGCTTGCAATTCCGCATAATGGGCAGTTTTGCTTTCCCTTCCTTCACTCGCATTAGTCATCATGGCCTGTGGTGGTCGTTTTTCTTCAATATATTTGGATGTTCTGCATATTATGTACCTGTACGAGTGAAATCCAATATATGAAATGAGCTATGAGCTGTTGCAGTAAATATTTTATTAGAGTCACCTGCACAACTCCATTTTCTATTGACTGTTTGCCGAGTGAATGTCTGTTCCTCTGGTGAAGTGCACTGCATGATATATTTCCTTAAAGTTCATTTAATTCCTCACTCTTCAATGCATATAGTATGCTCCTTTCATACAATAGTAATATATCAAGTTTAATGGCACATTTCATGTTTCCGCCGAAAAAATACATGCTATACGCATTATATTTTTGTGCTTTTCATTTCTGGTTGATGTGCTTTTATCAGTTTGCATGCCCCAGCGAAAACAGGAGGACGTTATAATGCATTCTTTCTCTAGCCACTTGTATTGTCGAACAAGAGGCATCAGAGAGAAAAAACTGTTTCGTACAAAGTGAGCCAAGCACGAAAGTCCCTTTTTTATACTTGATTGTTGTACATGCAGGAATAATCGTGAGTTTAATGTCCATTTTGCGAAAAATTACTTTCCGAACAGCGTGATTAATTTGCGTCAAACTCTCGACAAATAAAATATAACAACAGCAAGCAGTATAGTAGTGCTAGTAGTAGGTACAGGGATAATAGTTATACGAAAGGTGCACTCAAAAAAAAAGTTTATGTACTTTCAAAATAAATAGGCAATCGGGTTAACAGCGAAATTGAAGTGCTAAAAAGATAACTAACGACATGGTTATTCATTGTCATTGTAGTAAGCTTTGACAAGTGCTTATACAACACAAAATAGATTTACCTGTTGTTCTACTCGATAGTAATTACCAGGTAAAAAGAGGCTTACAATTTTCCCCATAACTAATTCGCTTGTATGTGTGCCCTTACCAAAAGAAAATGATTAATGTAAGGGGATTGTTTTCAAACGCATCGAGACTATATAATAATCAACAGGCAGTAAGTAAGTTAACCAAATCAATACCTACACTTGGCAAAGTGGAAGTTTGAAGTGCACGTCATCATCAAGAACATGCTGATGAGAACAAAGTGGCATGTATGTATCCATCATGCTTTACATGATGTGAGTAATTTTTTCACAAATCGTTCCTTGTACTCCTGCCGAGGAGGATAAACTACGAAAACTATAATACCAAGCGTATTCTGTTGGAAACTTAATTATTCTCATGTTTCTATACATTTGTTGTTTCTTCACCTTAGTGTGTGAGTGTTTAGTGATTAAAGGGCTTGTTGCCGTGCGTGCGTGCAAAGTCAAAGAAACATCTTACTCATGCAGAATAAGCTTCAAGAAAAAAGAGAGTTAGTTAGTTTATTTGAAGCAGATCAATTCGACTATAACGGCTAATGCATGCGCTTCCTTTCATTTAATTAATTAAGTTGAATACTGAATCCTTAGTTTATACCTACGTGCTTGCCATTCTCTACTGTTGTGAATGCAAAATCTATGTACCTATAAATATCTTTACTATTTCAAAGTTTTAGATGATTGCGTATTTCAAAGTTACTACTTTTATTTTGCGATGCTGTTGTTTTTCAAAACAATTATATCTAGTCAGCATCAATTCTCTTTGAATGCAAAGTCATTCTCTGTTTTATGTGCCTCTCTGTTGTTTACTATTTTTTTTATTCTTGTTGATTTCATCCTCATTTATTGAAAGTGCTTAGAGATAATCACCTGAACATGAGAAAGAGCACCTTTATATCGATATTTTTTATAGATATTTTCATGATAATACCTTTCATCTACTTACACGTCCAACCAACTTTGCCTTCCTTTGCCATCCACCACACATGTTAAAATGTTCAATTTGAGCACTTTTCCGTGATATCATAGATAGTAATTGATATGGTTTCGCTCTCCTTTAATCTTTCATTGCTCTGTGCTGTCACTCATTTGGCGTATGATTACAGCCACGCTCAAAAGTTCCTCATTCCTCGATCATCACGAACTTTCTTGAGCACACTTATCAGACACACGTTTACAACAAAAGTAGACTCCTATTTCTAATTCTATAAATAAATAGGGGTACTTTAAAATAAATACTTTACATTAAAAATGTATTCGTCCATTCTACTAAGGAACATTGTCGAATTCCCTTTAGTCTGTGGGATCACTCAAAATGCCATTCATTCAACCTGTCGGTCAGTTTGAGTGCTATTGTTGCTATATAGTAAATTGCTTGAAGACTGAGCCACTTCAGTTATGCTGATTATTACCAGCATCATTGCAGAACACAGTTAGCTTATGAGAGCTGAGATTAACGGCTAAAGTTTTATGGATATGATAATATTGAGCTGTACCTAGCTTCAATTTAAAAATTCACGTAGAATTAACCCTTTATTTTATCGTAATTTGATATTTCATACTTAATGCATGTAGACGTTGTTGTGTGCATGGTCATCATAATAATAGTTAGGTGGTATACATTTTGTAAGACTTATCGTTGGCCCACATATTTTACGCATGGTTTTCACACATAAAATATAATCAACCATACGGTAAAGCTAAAGGTTATACAAAAGTGACACAAGGTTCGTGTCAGTGCAGTGTGGTGAATGGTTTGACTTTCTCATATTATTAGTTATTTCTATTTTCTTTGCGACTCAGCTCTCTGCAAACATTATTTGCATAACTACAACGAATGCAGTTGGTGAAGTTCACAGTACACAAATCGATGACTACGACAATAATGGAGCATAATCATCATAATAGTTATCATATCGACGATCCTGTTGCTGTAAAAAAAAGTGGGTACAAAACAGACAGGCTGGCTACAGCGACTAGCTTCATTCCGTTGTCTCGTGTGTGTGTGTGTGTGTGTCTTCTAATATTATGCAGCGTTGCGAGTTGTGTTTTGAGTAGAAGTGCTGACGCTTTCATGACAAGATAGTTTAGTTAGTATGTGGCTGTTAGAGGAAAGTGAAGGAGGTAAGGTTAGGGGAAAAAGTGCTGATTGATACAGTTGAATGGACAGTGACAGTGCTACGCACAGACAATTCCTTTCTTCTGATTATACATGGTTCTCGGAGACAATGTCAGTAGAATGAAGAGGTAGACATTTCTTCGTATTATCTGAATCTGCAGTGAAGTTTCAGTGTGCATATTTTGCAAAAAAAAGGAAGATACATTTCATATCAATCTCAATAAATCTTCTGGCTGGTCATCATAAAGATTTGACACTTTTGAGTTAGTTTCGCATCAGTAAAAAAAGTACATCTGAGTATAGTAGTATGAGTGTTGTGTATAGTAAAAGCACGTCAACGAGATTTAGTGGTAGTCTTGCCGTGAAATTTTTACAATTCGTGTTGTTGTCATGCTGATTATTACAAACAGGAAGAGTATCGCTGATGCCTTCTTTCAAAATAAAAATTGTCAGTTGTCAGCCACATGCAACTTATCTGTCCGAATAAAGAAATCTCATTCGCTTTCCCGTCAACTGCTTGTCAAACTACAAAGAGTAAAATATATAATCAGTAATCATCACAACGATTGAGATTGCCGATGAAGTGAAACTTTAGTATCATATAGGATCACTTTTATGTCTGTGGTTGCTTTGGATTTGGTAATCATTATTATAATATGTAGTAGCACTGTAGACGTCCCCCTGATCCTGAAATGGATTCGTGGTACACGTCATAATAATGACGCTAAATCCACATAAAACTTAATACTGCAGATAGTAGTACTCAAGCTGTCATAAAATATTTTGATTCCGGCTTGGTTTAAAGTGTCATAACAGCATATTATTCTCTCCTCTGCATTGAATTTATTTCTCATATCCCTGTCAACGCAACAGAATCGTAATTGTAATTTGATACTTTTTCTGTGCATTTTGTGTCAAGCATTCGACACAAAGTCCTTTATTTTCTTTGTTGGTCGGTTCACTCAGGTTTCAAAAAGCTACATTTTGAATTTACTCAGTGAAGAATCTAAAATCAAACTTTTCATAACTAGTTCCCGTGGATGCCTACTCTAACGCGTGCCCTTGTAAGTTGCGTAAGGTGAAATAATTTGAGAGGAATCGACCTCAGTGCAGAATATGAAAATCTGGTATTTAGGAATTTAGATGACTACTTAGTTAAGTATATGGAGAAAGAATACATAAGATTTATTGATATCGCCGCATGTAAATGTACACATTGCTGTTCTTGACAAATAATTAAATTCATGTTGTTCGTCAAAAGTTAAAAGTTATCCTACTTCAAGAGTTAGTCTTGCTTAACATACATGTTCTGACACAAAAATGTTGACTTGCTCATGTTGTGTAAAAATAAGGAGAACAATAACAGTCGAGTAGGAAGGGGAGCACCTGCAAAAACATAAAAGTTAAAGTAGTGCGGTATTCTTACTTAATTTTTCACTTGCCATATTTTCCGTTGTCTTCAGCCTGTGGCAATGCTGTATTTAGCATCTTGCACGAAACAAAGAATTAACAATTTGACATTTTTTGCTTGAAAATACTCAGCTTCTCATCTCATTATTATTCACAAGCCATGTGTTGATGAATGGGTTTGTGACGTTTAATGACTGTATTTGGTCGGTGGATGAGAGTCTGATGTAAATAATATACAAAAATATGAATATAAAAGATATTTAATGTACCATGTGAACATTCGGACTGAGAAGTGCATGAATACCAGCATATTATCTCTCTGTTTTGCTCACTGCTGTTTCCGAGTCCTAAAGTGCCTAAAATTGGCATATTGTGCAAAATAAACTTTACTACTATTAGTATCAGCACATAACAACTCCGAGTGAAAGAGATGCAAACTGGTGATAATAATAATGATAATAAGGTTGTGAAATGATAAAAAAAATGGTTGCATACACACTGAATTTTTGCTCATTCTTGCGGATGTAGCTACCTGCATTAATCTCGCATATATGAGCTTACGCAGATAAGTACTACTGATGCTGCCAGGTTATGTTATTCCACATAAATTTTGAAGTATATTAACATTCTGTTGTGGGATAAGAACTTATTTGTTTTTAAAGTACTATCATACCAAAAGTCTATCATTTCGTTATATAATGACAAATAACAAGAAAAAATTTGTGCAGTTGTTTATATCAAAGATAAAAAATCTGATTAGCTGGAAGTCGCATTATTATGTAACAGCTTTATGTGAACCAAGATAGTAAACCATGTCCGGTAGATTGAGACACTGAATAATGTTTGTCATTTAAAAGGACATCAGAATTTGATTGTCATAAGTAAAACCGACCAAAATATTTATTTCTAAGTTATCAATTGTTAAGTATGGTTATGCCAGATGCTGTGATCACTTAAACTTTTTAATTTCAATGCATTTATAGAAATAACCTTGTTCATCGTAATCCCCGCATTCCCTCAAACTCAGAAAGAATAAACGGCTTGATGAAATACATACTGATATAATAAACTCAGCCGTGGTACTTGGAAATATGATTCTAAATACGGTCGCTTCATTCTACATTTTAATAGTTTGATGGTTCGGCCTAGTCGCTCAATTTTTAGGACAGTGTTTATTTGACAATTTGTTCTCTACGCATGCTACAGTTAAAAAACAATTCCCTTTACCGTATTAAACTCCACTGAAAAAAACATGAATTATCAAAAAATACGCAGGCAATTTGAAATTTGAACTGATATCACATAACGATGACTTTTGACAGTTTGCAAACATTTACCATGTACTGCTTCAATATACTTTGTGCAAGTTACAACAACATTAAAATGATATGATTGCAATATTTCTACGTGCGATTTTAAATTCCAAGTAGCGAGAATGGTTGTTATATAATATGAATTTTGATGGATGCAGTCTGCAACAATTCGTGCATACATGCATTGTTTGATTCACCATAGTGGTAAAAATCATAATATTAATGCGTAGCAGACAAAATGAAGACTATGAGATGTATGGTGAATAATCCTAGAACAACCCATATAACAATATTTCACCCCATGGTTTTATGCAAAATGAAATCCAAAATGCCACTGCTTTTTTGGCTGATTATCTTCATCACATCTGCAGACTAGTGCAGACAGACAGCAGTACATCTCAACAATTACGTCCCTCTCCTCATCCACTCATCAGCCATCCATCATCATGTACACACAACTCATAAAAATATCTTCTTACCTGTTCATACGTTTTGTATGTACCAATATAATTTCGCATATTATCACAATATTCACAATCCATGTTTTTATTATTATGCATTTCGGATGTACATGCATGCAGTACTCTAGCACAGCAGCCAAAAATGTACAAAATACATTATTATCAGCACCATCATCGTGATGATAACAATATTAATATAATGTGCGCTATGGTTTCTGCAACGTGAACAACGAACGCGCTTATTGTTAAGAGCTCTCTGCATAGGAAAAAAACTTACATTTTAGTTGGATTTTAAAATACGAATGGAAGAAGACGTTTGATGATGATGTTGGTTTAGTCAGTCGCTGTATAGAAGCGATGATGAGAACAAGAGGAGAGAAGCATTGTTTGTGTGGGGATGTGATACATGTGCAGCAGGATGAAAAGAGGATCGTGGTTTTAAAAAAAACCATCACGCCGCATTATCATTGAACCTTTCTCTGTAGCTAGTCATAGTCATTATTGCGCCTGGCAGTTACCTGAAGATGTTAATGTTACATTAGTTCTATCTTGTTTCGAAGAGCTAAATATGCTAGGTTATACGGTTGTATTTGCAAACAAGCGACTGATTTGTGATTTGCAAGATTTAACTACTTTCCTTGTGTGAAATCGCAGGTTTGATGGTTTTCTTCAAGTTTGTGTGAAGATTTCTACTCGTCGTAGTTTTCGGATATTGTGAATAGCCATTCCGAGTGTAATTGAAAACGTCGTGACGCTCTATTGCTGGTTGTTGTGTTGTGAAATATTTTACAGTTTCAAGTCTATAATATGTACGTCTATATTGGTGAAGTGGACTACCAATTAGTTCACCAGTTTCCGCTGTTTGAAGCTTCATTAGACGAATAATACGGATTGTAAAACGTGCTGCATGATTTACAGTCTGGAGAAAAGTTTGACATTTGCCGAAAAGAGTTTCAAATGCATTTTTGGTTTCTCAAAATGCAATGCAGAGCTTTCCATGGAACTACACTCTCTCTAAGCTCTCTCTCTCTCTCGCAGCATTAAAAGTTTACTTTCAATTTGGAATTTTTGTGCTGTATTTTTAATGTTGCATGCATTACACTTAATCCTTTCATACAGCAAAAACATTTATACATTAGTAAATACATGTGTGATAAACTTTTAGGTTAACGTACAAGATATTTGAGTGTTGTGAAAAGTCAAAAGTGTCAATTAGTAGTGTTGTATCGGATGATCGAGATGAAAAATAAGTTAGCTAAATCCATGTTTCGCTTTGTATTTGTTGTGAGAGGTGAAGATCATAAGTGCTATTCTGTGCTCCTTGTGTATTGATATGTCATATCACAATTTGTTAGCCACCAAGAGACGCAAACAATTATTGTGATAACATCAGCGCTGAGTTGTTTTTGTTTCGCGCAAGTCAAGTCGTTCATGCTCTGTTTAGAAAGCCGGACGCACGTACTTATGTTTATGTTAAGTTTCATTCTTCATGATTTTCTGTTTTTGCACGCATTTTGCATATCAGCAGCAGCTTCCTCAAAATGTCACAATTGTAACACGGCTTTTCTGAGTCAGTCATCTTTACTAGGCATGCATGTCGGTACGGTACTCTGTATTTAGTTTAATTTGACAGCACGTAAATATGCATGTATCGTTTATAGTGACAACTTCACGATAAACCAGCAAATGACACGTAGTTTTCGATCAGCTACTCCTATTAGGAAACATCATTTTGTTTATTTTTCAATCACGTCTCCAGGCAACCAGTATACTAAAATCCACTTTAATAAAATATAATCGATTCATACAAAATATTTAACATTACTTATTAAACTTCTCAACCTAAAGAATCCACGACAGCCAGTACACATCATCAAACATATTCAATGCAACTATGGGCAATGCAATGGGTTGGTAGAAAATATTCACAAAAACTTCCACACAATTCATATCAAATTCCAGAAAATACTAGTGCCAAGCAACTTGGTTTTGGACGCTGTCGTACGTCGTAATATTGCTTGCGTTACAAAGCATGCAGGCTCTGTGCCTAAGAATCTTGGCTTTATGAAAAAATGAGTCTGCATGCAGAAAATAATAAAGCATCAAATTAAATTAAGAAGAACATCATATATTCCCTTTTGTAAGACCGTCATATATTCACAGAGAGAGGTAGACAAAAAAGCGAGTGAAATCACTGTCACGGGAAGTGACCTTGATAGTTGTTGTTGATGTGTACGAATTCCTTCACGAGTTGGTGAATTCCTTCCAACGGGTGGTGAAATACTGAAGCGCAGATAACTGCTAGTATTTTTTCAAAGGTAGTGGAATGGTAGAGGTTGGTACTAATTAGCATGTGTGGGGAATTCAGATACTTTTTTGTTTTGCAATTTTGTCGAGTCGAGTGAGGGTGGGACGTGTAGGAGGAAAAAGATGATGACACTTTTTATGTTATTCTTTAGCGAGGCAGAAACAATGCAAAAATATGGCAATGCAACGTAGCATTGTAGCAAGTGTATACTCTGATTTTCTTATATATTGTTATGCAGATGCACTAGGTATTATTTTAGGGACAACAACACAAATAAAAACAAACCCCAGAATATGCACCTATTCAAAAATCAATTGTTGTACATGTTCTCCTATTATTGCTTTAGAAACATTATTATTCTCCTCACGCAAACCTACGGATATGATTATGCACCGCAACTAATTTTTATGACCTATTTATTCAAGGACTACTACATAATATATAAGTTACATGTAAACGTACAAATATTTGCTAAAGCAGCTGTATATATTTGAAAATTGATAAGAGTTTGTGCGGCTGCACACATTTGTTCCAATCAGTCTCAGATTCTTTGCTAGTTCTGCTTGTTTTCAAAGCGTAACTGCACTAATTAATGCTCTAGATCAACTATTTATATCTCTAGGCTCGCACGTGTTGCACTGGAATTGGAAGTACATTTGCCTTCAGCATGTTCCAGTAATAAAATCATAACAAATGCAATCTATTCCTTGAAATAGAATAAGAGCAACATTCATAATGTGGGCAGGAAAATGTTGCCTGAAACCATACCGACAAGGGTTGCATTTATTACCTTATCTCCAGCGGTTTAAGACGACTGCACTAAGCAATTATAGGTTTTGTAGTTGGAAGTTATGCATGAATTAAATTCGCAAAATCGAATACTATTTGTACTTACAGGACAGAATCATATTGACTTGATGAGTAAGCAAAACTATGTATGTGGCTGCTGTGCGGTTTGATGAGGAATTTTCGTAAGAAGAATGATTTACCAGTTTTACCATGGACGCGCACTCTATTTAATTATCACTTACTTTGGCAAATGCAAAAGCGAACTTTTTTTTCAAATTTGCAAGTCACACAATGATCGCTCCATAAAAAATCTGCTGTAAATAGGATCACAGATTTATGACGGCTTGTTTGCATAATTCGTGTCCATGATTTTTTTCTGGTGACAGCACCAGCAACGAGAGTCTCTTTTCATTCATGCTTTACAGAACGACTTGATGATATGAAAGCGAAAAATCCAAAGTATTAGAAGCGTTTTTTAATACCTTGTGGTTAGCAGTATGCACATGCTTTAAACATTTTTTTAGCACGCTGCTAAAAAGCAACCAGACAATCATTCCAAATCTCTTTACTCCTTTTTAGAATCCATGCTGAAACAATGTACTCGCAAAAAGACAAAGACACACTATGAATTTTTATGATTTTGTGGTGGACAACAGCAGAAATGGCAACACTGTAATTGTAAATTTTTATTCAAAATACTCTACTGCTGAAACTGTAATTGAATTGAATGTGTTTGCACTCTTTTCGCCAGATTAGCTTGTACTGTTTCGGGTGGTATAGTGGAACATGACCACAACAATGGTAAAAGCAAGCGCCAGGGTGGAGGAATGTTCAACAGAGAAATATCAACGGCTACGATTGTTTTGGCGTTTAACACATAAAAACATGATAATTAGAGAAGGACCTCATAATTAAAGCATTCGTACAATGTAGCGACATTTGCGTTGCTTCAGTGAACATTCAAGCGTATTGTTGTAGTGACTGTTGGTGTGCAAACGTTCATACCATGCAGAAGACGAAGCTACTGAGTTTACAATAATGATTGCTCCGCAATTCTCATTTTGACTACTTCGTTCGTTCATTTTCCCAAATTACCACTGTCAATTGAAAATACCACAATGCGGACGGAGCTAATAAGAAGTGGTGATTTGTCCGAAGGAAATGGCCACGCATACGGATATCATCAAAACGGTACTTTTAATGGGCACAACAGTGATGGTGGTGGAGGAGCCCGAAGTAGTAGTAGTAGCAGCAGCAATAATGGCCCTTGTCAACGGGAAATTGCGCTTTTTGAATTGGATCCTAAGGATAGAAATATTAAAGTGGTTATACGCAACGGACATATTGTTGCGGGGGAAGACACTCTACCATATCGACATTTAAAAAAATCTCAGACTCAGCTAAATCAACCGAATGAAAGTCACCCTGGTATGTTTTCTACGATGATAATTTTAGTCAGCGAATAAAAATTGTGTTTTTAACTTTAATATAATATTCATAATTCCATTTTTTTAAACCATGATGTGCTGTATTTCTACTTGAATTGTGATATCTCAATGCATCAAAGACGTAAGGGTGGTGGCGTAACAATAAAGCACAAGAATAGTATTGCTTGATTTGCTTTAAAAGGCAATTCGTATTCTAATTTTGTCACATTGCGTTTTAACTGTTATTGTTATGGTATGGCATTTTAGATTCATTATTATGCATTCGCATAGTTACACGAGTTAAATTATAATAAGAAGAAGGATCACCAATAGTAGGATATCTGAAGTGTGTAACCCGAATATTCATCTATTACCTCTAGGGATTCTGTTGAAATTCATTCTTGCCTGAATATATCTATGGTGACCAAAGCATAATATTATTTCGTAATAGGCCTGCACTAATAATAGGTATGCTATAGAATAATGGTGGTCTTACGAATATCAGTTTCAGAGATCTATGAACTAATCGAAAATATTTAACAATACTTCAGTGTGGATATTTTATATCTTATATATTTGACAGCTTAACTTACTGAATCAATCAAATCATGAAAAAATATCTTGATTTTCTCAAATCCTTGCTTTGTTAAAACAGTATTAGGTATATATTGACATTTAGATTATATCTTTCATATAATTTCTAAGAAATGCGGTGCATGAGTCATGATGAATGACCTGCTCTTGGCTTTTGCTCATCATCATGACACTTACTTGTCTCAAAATCTTCAAGTTTATGTAGTAAATTATGCATTATCCAATGTTTCAAGTAGTTATACACCAGTCGTGGATGTATTCAGGACTAGCTAAAAGATATTATATAAATCAACATGTCACCGTTTTGTTTCTGCATTGCTCCCAGGTATGGCGGTTACATGTAGTATATAGTTTGTATTTATGTATATTGTCTTTGTCTACACTAATTACTAATGCATGATGAATTTCATTAGCATAAGAGATTGTAGGTAAATACTTTTGTATGCTACTAATGGTACGATTGAGATTAATATTCCAGACTTTACTTTTAGAGGTAGATTAAGATTTTCGTGTTAAAAATCATCAAGAACTATTAATTGAGTTTATGTGAGAAAGCAAGTTTCTGTACTGTAGTGCAGTCAGACCATCATAGTTTACATGCATGAAAACGAATTCGAATTCTCGATATATCACCTAGAATATTTTTCCAACTTGAGACTAAAAATGAGCGAGTTTAGTTTTAAACAAATCTTCCGATAGGAAGTGAGGTTGTAGTGTTGCTCTGTCAAATCATCTACGCATTTTTCAGCAGCATTTCTTGGCGTCACATCAGGTTTAGTACATAATGATGGATCTAATTTGTTCGCTATTGTTTGAAGAAAATGGTAATACAAATGTGCATAAACTTTGCTGCAGAGTCAGATAATGATGCCAAAATTTGTAACAAATTTTATATGAAATCGAAAACTCTTAACCTTTATCTTCTCGTTACTTTTTTCCAGGGAAAACAATTTGCCAGGCGTGTAAGAAGAAATGCTCTGGTGAAGTTTTAAGAGTCCAAGACAAATTTTTCCATATTGCCTGTTTCAAATGCAAAGGTAAATTTACAACTTGCTTTAAACTCGCATTTTTCATTATAAAAATATTTTAAAATGAGTGCTTCATATTTTTGTAGTCTGTGGGGCTTCCCTGGCACAAGGAGGATTTTTCCTTCATGAAGGTGACTACTACTGTACCTCAGATTACCAGCAGCGCTGGGGCACACAGTGTGGAGCATGTGGTCGGTATGTGGAAGGCGAGGTTGTCACAGCTCTAGGAAATACGTATCATCAAGCATGTTTTACATGTGCACGATGCCGGAAGCCATTTCCTACGGGAGCTAAAGTTACCGTAGCCGGAAGAGAAGTCTTATGTCAACGATGCGTCAATATTCCCGTAGGACAGAGCTCACCCATACAAACTTTAGCTACACCTGCCATACCAGATAATGCACGTAAGGGTTGACAGCTAAAAATGAATTGAGTCTTTGCTTCCCCTCAGAATATTGACATCTTATTGATTCGTGATCATCACACTTGGCAGATGATGAAACGATGAACGTCAGAATAATTCTTACCGACTGACGGTGTTAAATGATCCGTTTAAATCAATGTGTGAATTGTTGGTGCCCCTACAACATCACCATACTAATTCCCTTTACTTCACTTGTTTTATCTATTAGCATGTGCTGGTTGTGGACAAGAGCTACGAGATGCACAAGCTCTGGTGGCTTTAGACAAACAATGGCACATTTGGTGCTTCAAGTGCAAAGCCTGTGAAACCATTCTTCATGGGGAGTATATGGGAAAGTAAGTGAGAGATATTATGCACAAATATTTGGTTTGCTAGATGACATCAGTGGGATCATATTTCATATTCATTTATCAAAAGGGATGGCGTTCCGTACTGTGAAAAGGACTATCAGAAAAATTTTGGCGTTCGTTGTGCTTACTGTAATCGATTTATCTCTGGAAAAGTGCTGCAGGTAAGATACGCATAGCTCTGCTCTGCAAATCGTTATAGATCGGGCATTCCGAGGAAGCTGGGTGATACAACACAAACAAAAATTAATGTTCTGTCAACTTTTCCAGGCTGGAGATAACCACCACTTTCATCCAACATGTGCACGTTGCACTAAATGCGGGGATCCATTTGGGGATGGAGAAGAAATGTATCTTCAAGGAACAGCTATTTGGCATCCAAGATGTGGGCCTGGCCCCAACGAAAATGGAACTGTACTAAACGGGCTTGTAGAAAATGGTCACCCTATCGAGGATCGTCCAGATTCAAAACTTGACCATAGCTGCTCTGTTTCCGAAACGCAAGTATGTTAAAACGCTAACCATAATTCGTTTCCATGAAATTTTCAGGAAAAATTCTCCCAAAACGTGTCAAAGTATTTTTTCATGAAACTTCAACTTACCTATAAAAAAATGTTTTCAGTATCGACGTAATTTTTAAATGTTCCCACTAGAGTTGAGATTTTGTACTGTCTTTGCTTGCTCACATCTTTTTTAAACTTAAAATCGTTCAATATAAAAAACTGCCTTAAAAATTAGTATATCGTGAAACATTTTTTGCATGATACACTTCTTGTTTTTTATACTTTTGTGTAGTATGTGTGTTTGGAATTGGATTTACAGTTTGAATACACCTATTTCAGTTTTCATTTTATAGTTTTGCATTGGTTTTTTTGCACATTATGTTGTTTGATTTTTAGTTTTCTTTACGTTCGCGAACTCCTAGCCTGAATGGCTCCTTGTACTCTCCGTTTAACAGCTTAAATCGCAAGGTTGGTGTTTTATTATTATTTCCTCCCATTATTTTATGAACAAGGTATAATATAATTTTGTATTGGTATTTTGGTTGTCTAATATGTTGTGCATGAAGAGTGAGTGATAGTACTTTTTTCATGTAATCTACATGTCAATTTATTTGAAAGTATACTTACATAAATTGCAGTGCATTAATGTGTGGAATTTTTCATTGAAATAAGAACTACTCATAAGAACCAATTAAAGTTTAACCCGAGACGGTTTAGTTACCTATATTTGTGAGAAATACAGTAGAAATAGAACCCTATAATGTCTTATTTAATCACCAGCACACTATACAGTAGTCTTGAGATATTGAGATAGACGCACGTGCACGCCTGTGCTATCACAGGTCTAAGTAACTGACGAGCTTGTTGCTGACAATTAAATTCCTATCAAGTTTTTTTGTAATGAATACGTGGTTAATTGCTAATTGTGAGAAGTACTAAAATTTGAGTACTCTTGTCATTTGATACCACCACTAATGAAATGGCATTATAATGGTTCTCCGATGACTTTCAAGTATGTACTTTTAAGACATTATTGGAAGTTTAATGGCTAAACCAACACGTTTAAAATAACTTAAAATCATGTTCACTGTGTCTTTCATTTGTATAGTCTGTTCAAAAAAGCTATAGTTTCCATCATGTAAGGGAAGAAGTGCATTTTGAAAGAAGATTTAAGTGTAATTTTATATGCGATAAATACCCTGTTGGAATGGAATGCTTCATTATCTCCGAGTGTGTGTTGCATTTTTTAACCATTCCGCCATGACTGAGACCATGCATGGGCGACCACGAGGGTTGCACTGACACGTCGACAACGATCACAGACACTGAACTAATATAAATCAACGAAGACTCCGGAGTAATTTTAGTTCTCGTTTGGCATTGCAGTACTCAGGATATAGGACTAGTAGCCCTGGGCTCATACTTCGAGAATATAAGTCTCCGTATGGAGACGATATTACTCGAATCTACACTTACAGTTATCTAACAGCAGAACCGACTCAGGGCTACTTGAGGAAGCCTATCGATCCTTATGATAAACCACCAACGTCACCTCACTTTCACCGGCCTCCTAGTACGTTATCTTTTCATTTAATCAGAACAAATGCTTATACTAAATTTTGGGGAGTTTTCATTTAAGTTTCGACTTCCATTAAATAAAGTATACTTTTTCATGATGGAATCTAGGTAACTGTTCGAGAACCAAACTCCAGCTTTCAAAACAGGGCTCCAAAAGTGGCATGAAAGCAATGGTAGAAAACCTTGTATGTGAAACACCACGTCCACGGTCACCGCACATGAATAATGAAGAACCTATTGAGTTGGCACATTTTCCTGGTGCAAAACCACCAAAACCAGATGAAAAGCCTAAAATAGAGCGAGATGACTTTCCTGCTCCACCTTATCCATACACTGACCCAGGTAAATGCTTCGTTTGATCATCTGACTTAATAATACAGTTATGTCCATTATAAAAAAGATCTCGACAAGTCGACTTTTCAAACGTTTCAACAATAACTTCTTGGCAGTAAAATGACTCTGATACTCTACTACTATTAAATGAAACAGCATAAAAACGCGTGTGCGTTTTGACAAAAAATTGCGCTTGAATGAAGGAATTAGGTCAAGTTATTTGAAACAAACTTCCAATTTTCAAAATGGGACTGGAACAGTAGAAAGGTACCTCACCCCCGTCGTCTCTCAGAAATCAAGCAAATGAGTGGGGTTTTAGCCAAGACCTTACGAGGGTGGTCCCCTTCCCACACTGCCATGAACCATCATTGTAAATGTGCATACGTAAATGAATTATATATTTTTTTATCATCAGAACGTCGCAAGAGATGGTCCGATTCTTGGAAAGGAGTATCCGCATCAGAGGATGAAGATGAGGCTGACTCTGTCTTCAAACCAGAGGATGACCCAAAACTTAAGGTAACATCTACTACGCGCTTCTAAGCGCTTCAGACCTAACTTACTTTAGTAAATGCATGGACATATTGTGTCATGAGATGGTTATACTATTTAATTTATAGAAAGAAGAAGAAGAACTAAGCAAAATTGCGACCGGGATAGGGAAGGTATTTCTACAAAATGTTAAGGAACGTGAAAAAATCAGAGCTTGGAAGATGTCACATTTGGACCCACGCAACGCCTCCCGCACACCATCTGCGGCAAAGGAGCCGGCTTTAAAATTGCGTTATGACTCACCTCATAATGCATGTAAGTTAGGCTATTAAACAAATTTAGATGTCTTCAGCCTACATTCCTCTGTTTCTCAGAAGAATTCATTTTTTATGCTATTATGCTTAATCTTTCAGCACCATCAAGAAATTTAGATCATCCTAGACCATGGGAAGAAGATGAGATTGATCGCTGTTCTAGCTACAGATCCTCAGTTGGCCGATCGGTTGGTACCATTCCAGCTTACAATGGTACGTCCCAACAAACCGAAAGTACATACCGATTTCATTTGAACATTTTTATTATTATTGGGGAATTTGGTATATGGGGTCTTTTTATTCTTATTTTCCATCATTTCGAAATCTCTGTCAATTGGCTTAACAGTTTGCAATTTTTGCACGGTTTTTGCATGAATCAACATTTACATATTATAGCATGACCTCTAGAACTTCTGCATTCAAGCATTTTCACATTAGAAATATTGATTTTTAATAAAAGACTTCTTCATTTGATAAAATCACTTTCTAACTTTTCTGTACTAACATTTAAGTTTGCATGTGTAACTAATATGTGTAAATAGTGGTCTCATCTCTGCGAACAGCGCCTAAACCTGGCTATGGATTGAAATCCGCCACATTGCCTGCAGCTGGTCGAAACGGTGGTCCAGCTGGGATGATTGTAAGTTTTATTTTTTGTTGCGTTTTAAGTTTACTGACGCTTTATTTTAAGTATTTAATATAATTATAGTAATTTATTGTTCACATTTATTTGGCTAGTTCATTTGATTTATTTCACTCTAATCTTGCATTAAAATATCGTGCAGTTATTTTTTTCAAGAACCCATTATAAAGTTTTGAAATACATACTTCTTCACAATTAATAGAACAAAAAAGTAATCATATTCACCACTGCCATCCCAATTTGTTACTATGACTGTGTATGTATTGTTTTACTCTGACTGCTAAACTATTGCTTACTATGTATGCTTTCCTCCAATCGTTGGATAATTTTCATTAATACTATTGTGAAATGTACGATAAATTTCTGCATGAAAATGCTCGCTTAAGATACACTATGCTAGAACAATTGCTTGATGCCTAAAAGTTAGCTTTTTTGTCGAATGATCTAATTAAAATTTATATGCTTTCATTGTGATTCATGAATTTGAGTATTGCCGTAGTAAAGATGCTTAAAACATTTTTTTACGTAAATCATAACTGTGGTTTGTGTTATCTTTGTGTTTTTTATGTTTTAAAGTAATTATTCACATAATTTATGTAAATTTGTAATCATCATATCATGGAAGTCAGTTATGTCTAGTTGCATAAAGACAGGATTTAAGCGTGCCATATTAAGCTTTTAGCAGGTTGAAAGTATCTGAAGTAAAATATTGACACTTACTTCAGCGTATGCATGTATGTAGTTAGTAACAGATAAGATAAACTTAGAAATGGGAAGATTTATGAAGTAATTGTTTAAACTCGTTTCTATTTTTCTGGCAAGAGTGTTGTGAAATTTTTGCTTAAGTATATATGCGCTTAATCGTAAAGCAATAGTAGTAGTAGTAGTAAAACTCTAGATTTGATTTCTGTAGACTTTGCCCTATTGACTGAAAATTTCAATTCCTATTACAAGTGTCAGAAAGAAATGACCGAATTAATTCTAGATTCAAACTGTTGGGTGGGGATTAACGCTGGGGTATATGGGGAACTATGTTTATGTAATATTTTATGTGAATAGTACTCATGGGAGTATGACGTCTTTGAGTAGTTGGCGAAAAATGTGTCTTTGTTATTTTGCTATAACCTATCAATAAACTAGTGGTAAGTTCGCTGAGACAAGCTCCGAAACCAGGTTACACTTTGGCTCCAAGATCTCACACCTTCAGCAGTGTTGGTGGTGCTTCCAGCCAAGCTGCTTTGACCGTAAGATACCCCTTTCAAATTTTGATCAATAAATAATTTAGAATTTACTTCATTTTGAGGCGTTAAGTACGCAGTAGAAATGGTTCACTCATTCCCTGTGTATATGTATGTATGATAAATGAATGCTACTTGCCAATCGCCAATCGCCAATAGCTATACTTTGTATCTATTCTTCCATGACAGACATTTCTCAGTCTTCGACTTTCTTTCATGATTGACACTATTGACAGACTCTTACGTGTAATTATCTCAGTTTACTCTGCTATGACTGTAGCTTGGGGCTCGGGCTGGGTTCACTCACGTATGACTCAGTCCATGTCGTGTATCAGTAGTCGGGTTTGTAAATGCTTTACAAGATTATTTGGGAAATGTAGATGTTAATAGTTAAAATTCGCATTTGGTGGAGGTAGGACATAATATGAATGAAATATATCAATCATTCACACTACACGCAAACCAAATTTATGTATCAGTATAACAACATTGGATTTTAGACTGACATACGAGTCTCTAGAGTTTTCGTATTACAATTTATACCTTGCAGTTCCATCAAACGTTGAACTGTAAAAAAGTTGCACCTTAAAACTAAAAAATCTACAGTTTTAGTAGAAATAATGCTAATCTAGGCCATAATAGTCGATAGGAATAGTAAGGAAAATGTCCTTGCATACGATCTGTTTCATAGGCGAATTATAAGCATTAATATTAGAGTGAAATAAGGTTTAGCATATTTCTAAACTTAAAAATATACTGTTGATGAATTATTTTCACAAAAACTCTCTCTGTGATTTCTGTTAGGCGGATTATCCGTTTGGAGCAATGGGAGAAAAGACACACAGTACAGAATTTAGTAGTGCTCGGTCGGACAGTAAGTAACTTTTCTCAATTAGTCCTTAAGTTTTTAAATCGCAAAAAAAGGAAATATTGATAATTTTTTATCTTATTTCAAATTTCAGTTTCTACTGGATCAATCACAGAAGCTGATCGACGAGCTTTGGTAAATTGACAGATTTATTTTTTCAATTTCAGATACATTAGTATTGGGTTAGCCAAATGAGCACTAAAGCTTACTCCAAATCTGACATTGATGTACATTGTATAGGGTGCCGACATTCGAAGTTCTACAACTTATACGGGTGGCTTTCGATATCCATCAGCAAGTCCACATTTACGTCGATCTTTACCAAATATGACACCAGTTATGTCCACTGAGCCACTAAAAGTGTATCCTTACCATTTATTGATGACCTCTAATTATCGCTTACCAGCGGATGTGGACCGGAACAACTTAGAGGTTAGAAAACTACTCTTATTTATTGATCATGAAAACTATAATATGTTACAAGTTCATATTTTCATGGCTATTTTTTAAAAATTTTACAGAGACACCTTAGCGATGCCGAATTTGACGCCATTTTCCACATGAGCAGGGTAGAATTCTATCGACTGCCTGGCTGGAGAAGAAATGACATGAAAAGACGAGCACGGCTTTTCTAACGACTCATTACTAGGAGATATTCGTAAACTTTAAGACCCGCTTTACTATACATGTAGAGTCATCTAGTCTCTTTCTTTCTCTCTAAGCAAGTAAACCTCTTATGGCCGGCACACTCACTTGTTTCAAAAAAAATCTTGGTCAATATGAATCGAATGAAAGCTATGCAATTTTCTTTGGTAGCTACAGTTTTTATAGCTTAACTTTAACCATTACAATTGGGGCTGCAAACTTTGTTCAGTTATTATTTGTACCATGAAATGCTGCAAACACACAGATGAATTATAGACAGTACAGTAGACAGACAAATAGACAGTATGTACACCAAGTTAGCTAGCTGTCATCACAGCATACTCTACAAATTATGCAAAAAGTTACTCTGTTTTCAAATTAAAAATTATAATTGGTTGATGGGACTTTTAAAAATATATTCATACCTATATATATATTTATTCAATTGGAAATTTCAGTTCTATATTTCAGTTGTCTGTCAGTCGGACTAACACAAGTTTTAAAAAGTTAAATGTAATGACTTGTTAGTTAAATAATATAAGTTCCTATCATTCATTATTATTTTAAAATAATCATTTCCTTTTTGGAAATTTTTTGCTTTATTTTAAGTGCTAGACTACGCACTATTAATAAATCTAGTTAAGTTACATCTATTATTAATTTTTTGAACACATCTAGTTTTAATTATATTTAAGTTCTGCATATATTGACATACACTTACGTTGTATTTTGGTTTAGTGTTATTGTTATTCTATATTTTTAGTACTCGTTAATTGTTTTGTTTCCACTGGAACAAGCAAAGAAATCCGAAAGAATGCTATTTAATAGGTGGCAGCGCTGAAAACGAATCATCCAAATGAATCGTAAGCTGATCCATCTTTATGTACATAGGCTCTGTGTGCCACCCTAGTATAGGTCATTAAATATAAAGTATTACCTGTAAGAATATCCTAATTGAATTATAAGTATAGATTTTTCTATTCACAGTTAGTATGTAATTTAGTTTATTTGCCGGTATTCTCAAGTATCTACATGTTTTGAATTGATGATTAATGATATAATACAATACATAAGCACCCATGTTATTCCATATACATACCATGGTCGAGTTTGCTATCCTTTCGTCTTTGAAGAGGTCTGTGACAAAGGTAAAAACACATTGATACGGTTATGCATTCACAGTTTTAACAGAAAACGCACCAAAGATTTTAGGTGGATCTTCACCAACCATATTTACTCGATTAGGCAAATAAATAGACAACGATTTAACGTTAAGAAATCCACGTTGTATTTATGCAATGAAAGGATTTCACAGTTTAAGACTTTTGATTTCACAAAATTCACACACTCAAATTGTTTCAGAATAAGGATTTACTCAACCATGCAAAGGTATATTTAATGAGAATCCGCTTGTTCAAAATCAAACCAAAATCAGTCTTATATTCAAATTTCAATGCTTTCGATATTTCTACTCTACCAAAATTATTGCATCTTCCATGATTCCCTCGTACTTCCAAAAGTAACTCCACCAGCACCATGCTTTAGTTCATAAGAAAAACGTTATAAAAATCAACCAAGATACTTTGAGATACTAATATATTTAGGTATTTAATAAAATCAAGGCGAGCATCAAAATTTGATATTGAACAGAAGGCAGCTACAATTCCTTCCACAAGTTTCTATAGACAGCTTCATTCATTTGTCGCAATTTTAGCAGCTTCCAGTTTGAGTTCATCGTTCACCAATTTATATGTAGCCTTACATTTTAAGATTCTGCAAGCTTGTACATTTGTCATTTATAAAGCAGAACAATTTTAATCCCTGTACATGTAAATGAAATTTGTTTTATTTTTTGAATAATCTCCTTATATGGTAGCACTAAACATCTGTAGTCATCATTAACCCAGTCAATTTAAAAAAAAGTATTTGTGAAATAGTCATTTTAATACCTACCTAGGAATTCTTTTGTCCTAAAAAATGAATGAAAATAGTACCATATATTTGTATTTTCTTTCCATTGATGTTACCGGCAGCTAAATTCCTTTACATAAATTCAGCCGACAAATGAAACCGAATTTTAAACCTGCGTGTAAAATCAAACCGCTAGCAACTCTTTAGAAAATAGTAAAATTTTGTATTACGCTCTGCTGTAACAACAATTAGCTATACAAAAGCTCGTTTCGTTCATTTTCATTCTTAGGCAGAAAAGTATAGGATACAGGTTTAGTTAATTATCATTATTGCTAATTTGTTAGAGGTAATGTTAGAAGCTCGTTAAGAGGTTTTCTTTAGTATATTTTAGTCGTTATCATATCCATTAATATCGTATTAGTTATGTGGTAGCTACGCTGTGACGTATCCACTAGGCGAAAACAGCATAATTTGTCATGTAAAACTGTTTGTAGGTTAATGCTGTTAACAATAAACGATCAGTTAATATACATATTATAGATAACTATACACTTATTTACTCTAATTAGGAGAGACTGAAGGAAACAATCTTTAATTGGTTTGGTATTATAAATGTATGCATGTTGTTGGCTTGTACTCGTGTGTATTGTTTCCTTAGAATGATTCAGATACATACATAGTTGTGAAATGATGTGTTCTAGAGGTAGCTGTTATATACATACGCAATTTAGCAACTTTGTACTTTAGGCAATACCATGGAATGTAAGAGTGAATGTAACAAGTAAACCTCAAACTACTAAAGTAAATGCTAGGATAAGCTGACCAGTCTAAAATTTCACATGAAAAGCCTTGATTTCTAAGCTATATTGGAATGATAAGTATGTATGCTACCATATAATGCAGGAAATGCCATGAAGTGTCGGCTCCCGGATGCTTAAAAATTAAGTAACGTCATGACCGTCTATGATTGTTATCATCAGTAATGTCTCAGGTTTTAACTTGGAAAACATCTTTTAACAATAAGTGATTGTGTATGTGTAGGTGTTTTATAATTTTTTCACTGGTCATCAGTAAAAGGATTACTTGTATAATTTATTTCAGCAACTATATATTATAGATATAATATGCTATCAAAATGTTATAGATAAGATATTAAAATAGGTAAGTATTACAAAGTTAATTAAAAAACTGCATCTAAATGTCTTTGAATGTCACATCACTTTTAGCGTTCTAATTTAAAGGAAGGTATATTGTTACTGTTGCAAGCAACACTATTACTACTGGTAATGTTTTACGGGAGCTGCCAAAAATTGAAACCTTTTATACATTTAAAATCTGTAGGAGCTGGTATATGGAAATGTCGACTGTTGGATATAGAAAATAGACGATAAACTTAACATACATACATACTTACTGTTAGAACAATATACTGAGTTGACTTTTGCCTTACATTTACCAATAAAAATTTAAATATTCTCAAAATAATACACACACGAGTAGTTACCTGAAGAAGGTGTTGATAGTGTCTGCTACTTTTTAGGGCAAATAAAATTGGTGGTATGAGTTTTGTTTAATTTAAAAGAAAGACAAAAAAATACAATTTCTACTATTGACTACTAGGAATATTATATACATTAAGAGATTTAACCATTACGACTATCTCTGTCAATTCTATAATAATATATACATTGTACTGCGATCTATGATATTTGTCAAAAAATGTGAATCAATATCATGATTAATTGAATAAAAATTTGCTGCTGCTATGAGGATAATAATTAATAAATACATCAAAATTTCAACTGATTTTTATTTTCTGACGTGATGTGCTTGATCAGTATTAGTGAACTGTTTCTTGGTGTTGATATGCGTTCAGCAATAAAACATATAGTATTTCCAAAGCATATCTTCATTATGACCCATTATTACAGGAGGATTTCAAAAGTCAATGCATAAAATATGGGACATTACGATCTCATGCATGACGCATGTCGCGTACTTGAACGCGTCGTTCTATGGTCATGATAGGGTAGTAGACTGAAATGACCGGTATTGACCCCATCATAAATACTTTCAACGCAGCTTTGCATTCCTATTAAAAGCTTGAAGATATTATGCAATTGCAAAAATTATCTGTCGTCAGTTGTGGTTTACTCATATGGGAATTTGGAAGATATATGTGGTCGTGTAGCTATCAAATATACATAAAACATCATACAATTTTTCTAAGATGGCTAACTTTCCTTTCCGCTTCCAATAGTAGACATTCAAAAAGGGCTAAAAATAGTAAAAATGAATGTTGAGGCTACAATAATTGCTGTTTGGAAACCACATAGAAGCAACATCGTTACATATAACATGCGTCAAATGGATTCTACAAATGACGATACATTTAAGTTTAAAGTAACAAACGTCAGTGTGATGGTTGGATTGTAGGGTGATATCGGTATGTTACAAATATACAGATATAGCACATAAATTAATTCCTTCACCAAGCAAGCAAGTAATACGAGAATTCGATGCATAATGCTAGCACTACCAAGTTACATAAAAACTAGAGTACTTGCCGTTCACTTCATATTTTCATTTGTCCTTGAGACTCCATAGCCAGTACCCAACTCTGGCTCCCCTTTCTCTGCCAGACAAGAATATTTTGAAAATAATAAGTTTTCTTGCTTCCCTTATTCATTCACTGCTTTCAAGATGCACTTCTTGACCCTAACTCTAATTACTTTTCTTCTGATTAGTAACATTGAATCCATAATCCGTAACGATTTAACCGACCGGTGCCTTCATATGGGATTATTGAGAGGGAATGGCAAAGAAAGCGTATACGCAACATCTTGCTCATGGAATAGTGCAGATGGAACTTCGTAAGCATGCACGCATTGATTGTGATTAAGTACCTACGTATTCAAAATTATGATTACGTGTTAATTTTATAATTGCTACGTTATTCAACAGTCAAAGTCATCCAGACGAATGGCTTGAGATAATTGAAGAAAGCGAAAGTGGTACGCCAGAAAACAGGCAGACATTTTTAATTCAAAAAGTCACCAATACATCTGATACGTGTTTGGCAACAGTGGACCACCAGCCTGAAGTCTTTCATCGCTGTCCATCTCCGGAAACCTCATTTGCGATAGATTTCGTTGATCAAAAGAACTTCAAGGGAGTGCTGATGAGCTACATGTCTTTCAAAATCCGCAATACTGCTGGGAAATGTCTCACTATACGACCTGGGCAACCGTTTTTGCAATTTAAAGAATGCTCACCCCGACAAGGTCTATTTCAGGTTTGGTCTGTGTGTCGCCACAATCAAATGTGTGATGTACCTTTCACATGGACACCCCGGAATATAATATTTCCTCCGAATGGGACAAATCTAACAGATTTTGACAAGAGCATTGGGAGCGCCTACCAAAAGCAAATGACAGCGTCTATTGACATGGAAAACGGAGTTAAAACACAGACACAAAAAGGTGCATACGTAAATGAGGTTCTATACACTGTTCAAAATGCAGCAAGACTGTATGAGAGTAGTGAACAGTTTTTGATTAATGGTATCGGGGCATTTTACACAAAAGATAGCTTAGCTGAAGCTCGCTTGCTTCTTCTAAAGATATGTATTGATGAGAATCTACGATGCAATTTGTGTACGCAATGTGGAAGCGGTCAAAGTTCACCAAATATCACAGTGGCATGGTTAATGAGATGGATTTCAGAGTGCAATACCTCCCCCATTTCCAAAGTTTTTCTATCAAGTGATGTACTGCAGGTCCCTCATCATTTGTTTCCAGCTCATGAGGCATCCCATTTACATGAGTTGTCTCTCACCGAAAAGTATAAGCTTATTATACCTAATTTAAGGAAATATTTGAACGAACTTGAGGCGAAATTGAACGAGCATGATGCAAGCACAGAAAATCCATTGCTACAGCATGAACATGCGGGGAAAACAAAGATTTCTAATATGGAAGGTGTCTACGAGAGTGAAAGCAAATCTCACGGAAATGCCGAAGATCCAAAGCGCAATGCAGGAAATATGCATGGTCACCAAAATGAAAGTTATGACAAGGTTCCTGCAGTCACCATACCCACACAAAAGGAGGAAATAAATACGACTCAAGACTATGCGTCAATTATAGACATTAGGATGTCCAACGGCTAGTTATTACTTAATTGTCCTATTCATAATTCTGAGAGTAAATGTACATACTATGTAAGTAAACGTGTGAGTTTCCTTTCTGTAAATGATTTTAATGCTTTCAGATTTTGTTCAGTATTTTTAAGATAACATGCATATGATAAATAGATCATTAAATGACCAGAACTCGTCAATTTTCTTATTTTCTATTTTACCAGATTTCATCAAGCATTTTACTAATACAAAAAAAAAAGTCATCATTGATATTAATTTGAATATTATGATTTATTTCCGTATTTATACATATTATGATAAGTTTTAACGAACAAAGAATAAGTTACATTGTAACACTTTGGCTTTTTGGGTTTGAACACTAAAATAACTAAAGCAACGAGCACACCTTGACAAAACAATCATTACAGATACAATCATATTTCTTGTGACTTTTTTACATACGATTTGTCATCATTCTAAGAATATATTACTTGTTAAATACGTTAAATATTAAAATAAATATTTCTATAACAAACGCCACCAGTTTTATATACATTACATAAAATAAAATACTTTTATCTGAATGCATAGCAGGACGTGGAATAAACTTTAAATGTTTAGATGATCTATAACACAAAACTGTAACTTCTAAATTAGGTATCATAAAACATTCAACCGATTTTTACATTACAAAGCATGAATTGAAACAAAAAAGAGTTCTGAGAAAGTAATTATTCGTAAATAATAACAAGGGTTTAGAGATTATTGACCATGAAAAAAAAATTACAATTTACCTACGCCAGAGACATATTAAGTTTTAAATACTAATCGAAACTTCTGAAATACTTGCCACTCTTGTGCTTGTACATTGTGGAAGGACGGAGACGACCCACGTACCCATATTTTTCTGCCATTTCTTTGATGTCAGTGTTCACGTTTGATTTTTCAGGGAAGGTTTCTTCAACATTGTTGTTCCAACGAGACGAGTGAAAACCGAGTGTCGATGAAGCGGAAACGTTCCGGTTGAAGTAGGGACGAGTAAATGAAGTTGGTGACGCGGATGATGAAGAAGCTTCTGATGGCGCGAATGATGAAGAAGCTTCTGATGGCGCGAATGATGAAGAAGCTTCTGATGGCGTAAATGACGAAGAAGCTTCTGATGGCGTAAATGACGAAGAAGCTTCTGATGGCGTAAATGACGAAGAAGCTTCTGATGGCGCAAATGACGATGATCCTGCAGATGGCGCAAATGATGATGATCCTGCTGATGGCGCAAATGACGATGATCTTGCTGATGGCGTAAATGACGAAGAAGCTTCTGATGGCGCAAATGACGAAGAAGCTTCTGATGGCGCAAAAGATGATGATCCTGCTGATGGCGCAAATGACGATGATCCTGCTGATGGAGCAAATGATGATGATCCTGCAGATGGCGCAAATGATGATGATCCTGCTGATGGCGCAAATGATGCGGCAGCCGACCGACGTGATGAGCGAGGCAGTGCAGGAATCGGTGGCATGGAAGCGACCAAACCCATGTTTTTGAAACGCTGGTCCACTGAGCCCCCTTTATTAATGAAATCGGAAGTCCACCAAAAAATCGAACCAGAGGATTCTTCTTCTTCTTCGCGTTTTTTCTTAATCACTTTGGATCCGATTGGTCCATAGTCATGGCGATTAGGACCAATATCCTCTGCTTCCAATGGCACACCATCCAGTTTTGGAAACGGACATCCCCATACAGCTCTCATCTTCTCGAACTCCTCATGGCTAGCTCTAAATGCATCCATCTTTGACTCTCGCAAGACTTACTTTCTCCAGGAAAAATAACTGAAATCATGATTAAAAGTGCTACCATTACATTATATCTATGTATATACTTATCCAATTACCCCAATTATGAAAGCTTTCCATTAAATATCTTCATGTCACCATACAATAATATAATAACCAATTATCAAGTATTTTATAACAGTTAATTAATTACCTTCTTAGTTAACTAATGCAATTAAAATTACTCCAAAACTTAAGCAAGCAGTTAGAAAATGCAGGATAACTACTTTCAAGACAGGGCTGTTAGTGATTTTTTAGAGAAAACTGGCAGCAACTTGTTTCTTCCGCAAGGAACTGAAGACTACTGAAAATTTCATACAGAAACTATCTACTAGTCTAAAGAAAAAGCTACCCTGGAAACTGCCAACTCATCAAAAACTCTAATTCTAAAGGTCATCCTCTCAATTCTCGAACCTACTTCAATTCTTAATGGTCACGATATTATAAAAAAAGCAAATATTTTCGTCTCAGATATCCATTTTCTTCTATCAAATTCCTCTCCTTTTCCTATTTTCTCCCTTTTTTCACCAGCCAAATCGTAATGTTAATGAGAAAATGGCAAAAAAATGGCAAAGAAAAGCCATCGTAAAAGCTGGAGTTCATTCTCCTTTTCAAACATAAAGCAAATTTGAAAGCGAAACAAAACTGAAAACTGGAAAACGAATGGAGCCGAGGTCACATTTTTTTCTTCATTTTCCTCTTTTATATCTCCTCATGTCTCCCGAGGAATTCCAAATGCGACGCATGTCTCAGTGAATTTATGCAAAATAAAATTGAAATGTCATTGACAGTCGAATCTCTCAGATGATAAAAGTCCCCCAGAAAAATGATTTTTTTTAAAAAGGTAGACGCAACCAAGAGCTGAGGAAGCAGTTGGAAAATACGAATTTCTGATTGGCTGTGGTTGCAGAGCGTTGCCACTTTTCTGTATGTCGTTGGAGCCATAGTGCACAGATGCTAGGAGATGCTAAGCAGTTTGGCAACGCCGGAAGGTAGCATGCTTTTCCATCATGTAGACTGGGGCGTCGGTGGTGACGTGTTGGTTTAGTTTGCTTGCCGTTTGCCACGTAGTGTACTTGAAAGGCAGCAGGTTGCTGGGAGGGGCCTAGGGGAATGGTTTCTACATCGACACGGACCTGAGGGAGACCAATGGGCATTCTTGTTGGGGGAGCTGAGGAGAACCGTGGGAACTTTTGATTCCAGGGAAGCATTGTTTTTGATTGGGATAGCTAACAGGTGGCATATGATTATGAAATAATGAGGTTTCCAGAGGTTTCTTGTTTGCTTTTGGCTAGAAAATTATTAATTTTTGGGTAGCAAAGATAAACTAATGGAATAACTAGTGTTAAAAGGTAATTGCTAGTATGGTAAGGTTAATTTTGAATGAAGATTAGGGTTGCAGTAGTTAAAGGATTGCATGTTTGTAGAGATAGAAAGGAAAGATCAAGGGTCAACATTTTAGGAGGAAGAGGAGAGGATGTTATCTGAAGTAAGTATGAAGGAGAAACTGATTGACTGATACTATTTATCATTGAGTATCATCAGAGGTTCAGAGTCCAGTCCTGACTCGACCTGAGTGAGTCATAGTCATGAGTCATAAAGCGTTGTTGTAAGCGATTTAAGATATATGAGGTTTTAGGTTTTGGATGATATTATGTATTACTTTGGAAACGATGTTAAATGTTTGTCTCGTAGGTTGTTGCTTTTAGATTAGAGTTTGGAGTACTTTGTTTTTGTTTGCGAAATTAAAGCCATCTTCTTTTTTGCAATTGGATTAAAAACAGCATTGACAGCATTAGGTTGCGCTTTAGTTATAAATGTAGTTTGATTCATGGTTGCTTGCTGTGCATGAGGATTCGTGGGAGTGTATTTACTGGCTGAATGAATTTTATGTTATATTGAGTTATGGGATATAAAGCTAAAAAGTTAATCGACGCTGCTGAAAGA
>JAQIXW010000115.1:0-48298 GCA_034700685.1 Willowsia buskii | reverse complement strand
TGAGCTTCTATTTTTTTGGTTCTTATCTACCGTCAGTATTAACAGCTCCGCGTTTTATGTGCGCATGGTTAAAATTGATAATGTCCAAAAACCCATTGTTTTCTTGCTTCAGCTCTAAAATCTCCTCATTCGTCAAATTTAATATTTTGTTTGCAAATGCTCCGGCAAATTCCAATGCCCAAATTTGTTCATGGTCTATTCAAATGTTTTAAAGAAATTCGCCATTTTAACAACCACGAGATACATAAGTTTTCTGAGATTAGTACACATGAAACGGACTAAAAACATTACTAGAGACTATCTTCCAACACATCATTTTGACAATCTGATGGCCGAAGTTGCTTAAATATTCAAATGATCTTAGCTCGAGAATACTGCATGTTGTTATTGCATGTGCAAAAAACTAGTGATTTCTTCCCGAAATTTTCGTCCCATAACCCTTTCACCCACCAATACTTCGGGGTGCCATGCTTTCCCAAAATCCTTGATAAATTGTCTATGTCTAACAAACTGAAAGAATGCTTCGGCGTTGAACTAATAAAAGTATAATATGGAAAACAAAAAATACTTATTTGTACAGTTGTCAAGTTTAATTGTTTCAAAAACTCCAGTAGTCGTATGTCTTGTTTTGCAGTGTACTCCCACTTGGTTTTTCGAGTTAAAATTTTGATTTACATATTGCTGCTGGTATATGACCAGGTCCAGTGGTTTCAATGAAGGAGAATCAGATGTTGATTGGTTGTCTTTCTGTAATTCCACGTAGACAACTGGAATGTCACGAAAATAATAGCCATAATTAAAATCTCCCATTCCTCTAAAAATATAATTTGCTGCGAGCAGAGGGAAACACCAATGCCAGTTGTCTTTATATTTGAATTTCCAAAGCTGACTTGAATACAGAACTATGCTCAGCATACAATCCATTCTAAGGTGTTCATGGTTTTCAAAGCGGATCCTAAAGAAACCGTTGTGTTTAGGAAACGTTATTAAAATAGCCTTCCATGCATTAATTCTCCCGATGGAGTACAAATTAGAATAAGCTTGTGCACTGTTACGGCTCAAGTCTAACGCTTTTCTATAAATTGATTCGTTGAATGGACCTAACATCAAGCGAGCAATGTTAAATGTCATGTTCAGAACTTGTGGCGCACTTGCGTGTAAATTGTGGGAGTAATGCCCCGTTCTGAGACATGATGAAGACGTGAGAGCAGCTAATACTGTTGAGTATACTGCCAAATTCAGATATATCTTCTGTTGGATACTTAATTTGATTGGTTGTTGCTGATGCTACTGCCAAGAAATATAAATATGAAATTTGGTTTCAGTAAAAGTATCACAGAACATGGCCTTTACATTTCAAAATAATTCATTTTAAAAGCTTTTAATGTAAGATTTACTGTACTTCTGTTTAAAGATATTTAAAACCTGTATTGTATTTGAATTTACAAGATTTTCGGATTTGTAAAAAATGTAAGTATTCAATATTTTCTCCCAAATGGGCTATTGGCTATAAACATGCAACTACTTTAAGTATGGAATAACTTGTCAGTATAGGATAGGTTTAAGCATGAAACTCTTTATTTTGTGTCTTGATAATAACCAGAGCATCGCGATTTAACTCAAACATAATTTAATAATTGAAATAGCTTGCGGTAATCAACTACCACATATTTCTTTTTTAACAAACTGCAGAGAGTATGGCCTACCTGAATTTATTTTTGAAGTAGGAAAAACTATATGCTCCTACGCTCTGACAAAAGGGTTATGATGAGCACAAAAGAATCCAATTTAATAAAAAACTTTACGTAAAGGAAATGAAATATTCCTGATGAAATTTTAGTAATTTGGAAACTACCTAAATATTTAAGCTTAAAACGCCAATTTTTAGAAATGGAACACAAGAAAGAGCTTATGAAATTCTACAATTTCAACTTTGAATTTTCAAAATTAGGTAGTTACTGGTTTTATTATCATGTCTGTCTGTGTGTCTGTCTGTGAACACAATTTCTCGGAAACTACTTGACGGATTGACACCAAATTTAAATTTGGTACGCGGTACCTTAGGTCAATTCAATGGCCTGAAACGAATTTCAGGCCTCGTGACCTTTTGTGACCCGAGATATAACGGGTCAAAACGTCACAATGCATTTTAAATGACAAAAATGTTTATTTTCTGTGTAATGGCGTGGAGACAATTTATTCGGTAGTTGTATATTTGGGTTTGCACCCTTCTCGTTAGTTGAGAAAGCAACTTTGTTTGCTCTGACACATAGTTAGCTTGCACAAGACAGCATGCCAACTGCCAACACATACATGCAACAAGCTAGTCACAGTGTACACCCACCGTTCATTTCAAAACTTGAAACTTTTTATTGGTCGCTGAAGGAAAGAGCGCGAAACGTGTGAATTTGAGGAAAAGGTGCATAAAAAGTATGAATGCTTTCTTGTTCCCATTATTATTCTATTTCAAAACAATCTATTGATTCGATTACAGAATTTGAACAATAACGTTTGTTTGTCGATTTCAAACGTTTATTCTAGCAGCGCCAATTAAAGTTAAAATTCAGCTCGAAAAAAAGTACTGGTTTACGTGTCTGTGCTCTGGTCTACATTGGATCGGTAATTTTAAAATAATTAATTGGTCAATATTTAATTATTTTTTTAGAAGCTTCTCGAACCCCCTTAACCCCATTTGACCTTCTGATTGACGTTCCAATAGTCACAGCTAGTAAAAAATTAAATCAACCGGGCAAACTGATACACAAAAGTGCCAGTCAGTCTAGCTGCCAATTTTAAGCAAAAATATTTTTTTCAGTGATTATTTTGAGAATTATGGGTTTGGAATGAAATGGGACATTCCAATACTGACATGAACAACATAGATGAGGATGAGACATAATAATTAACATTTTTACGTTATTAAACAATCATTTCTGACGATAAAGAATCAATTTTTTGTCAAGTGAAAAAAAGCTTTCACTAATTGTAATTGCATTACGTAATTGACGCGTCAAATCACATAATTTTGATTTTAGAAATAACAAATTGGTAGTTAAATGATAGATTACACTGATGAAATATCGAGATGTGACTGATGACTGACAGACACACAGACACTATTATAAATTAAGCACCCGTTTTTTTCAAATTTGAATCTTGCAGGCTCCTGCCATCTGCACTGTCAACTATACTCTTTGGAACTGCACAGTGACAAGAGCTCTCTACTCTCTGCACCTGAGACCGGACTGGACTTCTAATTTACTCGTTCGAAATCGACATCAGCTGTTGCGTGAGTTGTATTTCAAAATTTTGAAGTGAGCTACCAACCTATTTTAAATTATTCAATCGCTGAAATAATAATTGTCCCAATCCTGTGCATGGTTTTAATGAGATAATTAATTATTTTATTAATTTTTTAAACACCCAGCCAGATTTCATGAAGGAAAAGACAAGAAAGATGACCGCTTCTAGAAAGACAGCAGGAACGGTTCCAGCTCCGTCCAAGTTGAGAGTCTCGACGAAGGCGATTCCAAAGAAACGGATTTTGAGGAAATCAAAGACGATGGACAACTCTAGTTTAATGAATTCCCTTAAAGGACACTATAATTATTACATGAAAACCTGTTTGGAAACCATGGAAAAGGATCAGAAGGACTTGAAGGAAGATTTGTTCAAGGGATTCTCATTTTTTGACCAGATCAAAATCTCTCAGCTCACCAGTTTCGGGGGAAAATGGCTTAACGAAGTGATCAACGACTTGGAAAAGAGGGCACAACTGAAGGGGCAGAGAATTCAGAAGAGAATTGGAAACGGCGCTGCATCCAACTCCGCTGTCAACGGAACTGGAGCACTTCCAAGTCCGCAGTTTGTGAAGAAGTCCCAAACTGAGTGGAAGCACAGGCGTGGCGATAACATACTAATGTCTTATCATCGTTCAGAAAAGCGTTATCAGACCATTCAACGTTCCAAGATTAAGCTCTCAGAAAGAAGTGTACAGGGAGCGCTACCCACCCGGGATTTTGGAGCTCCTCCAGCTCCCCACCAGTCCAAAAATCCGGAATTGGAGGTTCCTCCAAATCAAGAAGGTCCAACAGCTCAACAGTTTCCTGGTCAGAAAATGAAGCAATTGATTTTCTCAAAAAGGTAATTAGCAATCAAGTCCAATAATTGAAACCATAAATAATTTTTAAATATGGAATGTAATCAATCATCAATTTATCATAAAGAATTGATGATATCGTTCGACTTCACAGTTCCACCGAGAAGAACGCCACTTGTGCCTCCACTCCAGCTCAGAACCAGTTTCCGGTTGATCCATCCTTACCTTCTAATCCCAGTTTCCACAAACCCACATTCCTCCGTCGCTCTGCTCCAGCTCCGCCCACAAAACAAGATTTTGTAAGATTAATTGCTAATTGCTCTTCGATGAATTTACTCCCAATAATCCTAATGCAACCTGTTAAAATCCTTTCCAAAATAACAAAACATTCTTTCTTTTTTTTATTCCAACTTCACATATTAGAAATCCGAAGGCACTCAACTTCAAAATCTAAAGAAAGGATATCGTCCACCTCCACAAAGTCGTCCGAATAGCAAGATGCCCACCCATCCGAATTTTATGCGGGATTTAGCTGAAGTCAAGTCGATATCCCGAGTTCCTCAGTTTCCAAAATATCAACCAACACTGCCGACACACATATTTGGAAAAGTTGGAAATCCGCCGAAAGCTCCACCCAAGTTCCGCCCACTGGCTGAGCTCATGTCTTCACTCTCAGCGGACCCGTTACAAAAGTGGAAGATGAATGATAACCAGCCCGCTGTTTCTACTTATCAACAGAACCTTAAGCTTATCAGTTTATCTGTAGTTGGAAGTATAGAGAAAGAAGCTAACCCTGCACTCGAGCCGGAGCCTGAAGCCGAGCGGATTGAAAAACCTGAGAAAAAGAGGGAGGATGAAAATTCACTAAAAACTGCTCCCATCTGCTTATCCAACCAAGACCAGGACTCTGAGCCGACCACTGCAAATCGAAAGTTCACAACTGTCGTCACAAAAGAAGGATCATTCGTCATTTTTAAAGACTTCACCGGAATCGAATTGGACGCTGAGGAGGAGAACGTGGCCATCGAACCTGTTTCTGGAACTCCGCAAAACCCAATCATTCTTGATTGAAGTGAAATTATTTAAGTTAACTTATTCCATTCCAGTGCTAATTAATAACTATGCTCAAGTTCAAGTAAAGTTGTTATGCTAATCAGTTTACAGAAAAATTATATTTATCTTAAAGATAACTTGTAGTAAAGTTATCAACGATTAATCTCTGAATAATTATTTATTTTTGATTGTAAATACAGAATTACATGTTTATAATTTTTGGATAGATTTTTTTTCAGAATTCTGAACATTTTAAATGTATTCAAACTTAACACATAATAGTTAACTATTAAAGCATATTTAACAAAAATTAACAATGACTATACATTTCGGGGAACACTGAGACTCTGAACTTCTAATTAATTATTATTAACTTAATTAGGCTTGGGCCACTTTTCCTGGCTGTGATCGAACACCATTGTGTTCCTCTTCTTTCGAATACTGTCGGTGACATCCTCCGACGGTATGACTCTCGGCCCCTTCCATTTTTTAAGATTATTGTTAACAGTGGGACGCTTATCTATAGTTAATTGAAGTTCCTTTTCATCCTTTTCCGCCTTTTCAATGTCAGCTAGCATGGAATACTTGATCGGAGGAAGATGGAGTTTTATGAGCTTCCAAGGAATCTCCTCTTCCTTGTCTTCGGGATCGGATGGGACGATGGAGACCCATTTCTCCTTCGCAGTTCCAAGTCTTTCGTGCTGCTCTCCATCTGATTCGTAGCGGTGGACATTTTGGGTTCCATCAGTGCCCCACCAATGTACCTTCTTCTTTGGAGGATCCATGTCCAGAGGGGCTTTCTTTGCAGGGCTGAGATTCTCAATGGCAATCAGTTTTCTGGAAAGGTGTTCCGACGATGGGAGTGGAGTGCTTGGAACATTCTTCTTTGGGGTGCCGGTCACTACTGAGAGAAGATTTTCATCTGTACTGTCTTCTTGTGGAGTCACATGGTCTCCTCCCATCTTCAGATTCTTTGGAGGGGACATCTTCAACATTTTAAGTGGCGGTTGGTCGTCAGCCTCTTGATTGAATGGAAAGTTCTGGAAATCATGCACGTCCACTGTTACATCATGAGCTTCAGGTTCTTCAGTCTTCAGATTTTCAATGGTTAAAAAATTGTCCATTTCTGGAAAGCCAGTTTTCTCCTGCATCAGCACCTCCTCCTCAATTTCAACAATTGTATGAACTGCAGTTAAGGATCTCGTCTTTCTGGAAGGGAATCCATCCGGAATGAGAACCGTAGCACCCAAGTCAACTGACTCCATCATGTCGTCGGTGGGAGTTGTTGGAGGAGTCAGGAACACACTGATTTCCACTAGAGAGACCCTCCCCTTCACTGCCAAGAGTCCACAGCCAGGTCGCCTTCCAACTGGTGCGATTTCCCCTATCACCTCACCAGCGCCAATTTCAAGAGTCACGTTCCCTCCAGCTCCTCCAGTAGGAACCAGTTCCAAGCCGCTCTTCTTTTTCAAACGCAACCATCTAGCGAAAACCTCTGCACATTTAATTTTAAGCTTGTCAAATTCCTCCTTCCCGAAGTCCTTCGATTTTCCGGAAGCCACAACCTTCAGAAACTTTTCGACAGTGAGGGTCAGTCTGCCGCCGGGTCCCTTCAGTTGGGAGAAGGTCGTGGGCATGGACTCCAGCACCTCCAAAATTTCGAGGATGAGAGGCGCATCTTTGGAGGCAATCGCTGTCTTCATCCATTCGTTAAGACTCGTCCATCCCCCATTTTCCAAAATACTGTGGAAAGCCAATATAATTAATTAGTCACACATTTATATTTAATTGCTCATACCCAACATCCAAAAGAGAAATAAATGGTTACTCTTTCAAATAATCTTACATAATCTGTGCCCTCTCTGGAAGCAGTTTAAAAGCTGTGACTCGTCCAAAAACTGGATTTCTTACTTCTCCCATCTTATCTTTCTTTCTTATCAGATGTTGATAACCAAAAGCTCGAAAAAATATCTCAAAAATACGAGCCTTCCACAAAAAAATGAATGTCTCAAAAAAAATAATTTACTAGTAAAAAATAACAATCAAGAAAAAATATCTCTTCTCTCAAGTAACCAAGGGCCGATTGACGAGAAGGTTCTCGATGACGACTTGGTTTTTATCCTTAACAAAATGATTTATTCTTTCAATAGCATAGGCAGGATAACCCAAAGGAAAACAAGCAGAAAGAATTTATACAGAAGAGACATAGGTGAGATGAGTAATGAGTCATTGGCCGAAATTCTAAGAGAATACAGAAGAGTTCATAGCCCTGACTCATAATTTTTTTTACAGGTCCACTCACTAACAACCAAGATTTACTTTCCTTATCGAGAAATGATATGCGTGTTGTTTATGCCCAAGTGATAGAAATGGCCTATCCTACTTCTCTGGTAAACGTATCTTGCGAAAGGCCCTAACCGTAGGAAACTGCTGGTCTCGTAAGGGGCCATCCATTAATGATGTTACCAAAGTTCTAAAAAAAAGAAGTGTTTTATGGAAATGAAAAAATAACAAGCAGCTGATTTTACAGCTTTTAACGTATGATTAATTTTTTTATTTTTGTAAGGTGCACATTAATATGTAGATACATTCAACATTCAAAATTTTGTAGTATATTTAATAATAACTGTTCATTAATAGAATATTATTTCTTAACCTTCAAAAGATCAACTTTCGTTGTAAAGTGAGAGATCAAGTCGGAGTACTAAATTGCAAAACATGACATACGACTGAAATTTTTGAAACAATTAAACTTCGCAATTGAAATTATATTTATTTCTGTGTCTTTTGCTTTCCATATGAAACTTTTATTAAGTCAACGCACAAATATCATTTCAGTTTGTCTGTTTGGGGGCCACACATTCAGGGAAGCTTTCTGGGACTTACAATATATGGAACTGTTCATCTATTCACTTCTAGAGCACTATATTTCGTGCAGCAGAGATTTAAAGTAGTTCCACTTGAACGGATATTCGAAACGAAACACTTACAGGCGGGGGATGCATTTCTCTTTGGTTTGGTTGGAAGTATCGCTATTGTCCCAATTATGGTGTCGGCTGCCCCATTTTGTGTTGACTATGACGCCATTCAATTATCTACACGTATAGTATATCCAAAAGGAGAATTTATAAATGAAACAAAATTGATTGCAAGTTTCATTTACGGATTTATCGCATTTTATTTTGTAGGTGTTACCTTAGCTTTCTTTTTAGTTATCATAGTCATTTCTGAGGGCTTACAACAACTTTCCTGTCAATTACTTCGATGGCCCGTTAACCTAAACAAATTACATTTTTCAAGAAAACAATTGAACTTGCAAATTTTAAGAATATTTTTGACAATCGCGAACCAAATAATTGCCGTGCCTATTTTGATACTTGTTATTTTTGGTATAATGTTTGCTAGCATTTGTAGCTATGTCACAATCAAAAGGTATTATTATTTATCTCTGGTGATTTACATCTGTTGTTCCGTAATTGCTATTATAAGTTTTGCAGTGATCTTTGGTTTGGCCTACGTTGCAGATGTGCCATTCGAAAATGTTTCGAGATTTAAGCTGCTTTGGAAGCGATGGCTTTTTACAAACGACAAAGTAGAACGGCTTCAAATTAAAGCATGTCCAGTTGTCGGGTATAATTTAGAGCCGATTGGAAATATTAGAAAATATACTGGTCTTCAGGTTGCATTCGAAATAATTGAGTGTACGGTAAATATGCTTTTGTTGGAATAACTTATCGCAATGTACTACTTATCCTAAATTGTATTTAAATACTATAATTATAAGATATTTAAATGTCCTCTACCAAATAATAATTACAAAATATTTTAATGCATTAATATTACTTAATAATAATTTTTAATGCAAATACCTTCCCAAAAACTCACAGCCTGAATGCCACCCTTAACAAAATTTTTTGTCATGTCAACGATTTCCTATTGACTTCTTATTAATGTAAGTTCGGTCTGTATATATATAAGCTCTTAAAATATTTTTTGCGTCAGTTTACAGTTCTCTTTCAGATCAACATCGTTGACAAAATAATTGGAACCGTTTGCAAAAAGGAAAAATACCATTTACTATAAATAAACAGTTTTTTCTTGCACTTAAAGGTTCACAGGGGCTCCTTTCTTATATATTTTGGAGGACGGGGGACATTAAACTATGAATATATGCTATGTTTACATCCACAATTCACAAGTAAATGTTTTTCACTGTTATTATTTCATATCATTGGAGTTTTGTATTGTGTCTATTGTTATAATTATTCATGCAAAACAAGTCGGTTTTTATTTTCTGGGTTTTAAATGTTAAGTATATTTGCTTATGTAACAAATGCTGTGGATATTTTATGCTGTGCTATCATATCCTCCATTATGGTTGCTTTAAAGAGCTTAGAAATTATTCACCTATTTCTACTAAATATTATATCATGTTTTAGTGAATCCAAAGAAAATTTTATGATATTTGAAACTATTGAGACGTTTTATTTAACCCAAGAAAAACTTCTTTCCATCCTAAAGACTTTTTCAAAAATGCGTGACATTCATGGAAACGATATTCATATTCAAGTACCATTTCCCATTTTTGCGAGCACATTGGCTCAAGCAAGTAACGCCACACTTCTTGCTAAAAGAAGTGCTTCAAAACAACAGCTATTTTATGTATTCCGCGCCGCGCGAGCGCGGTTCCGCGAGCAAAGTAGACGTTGGAATAGAGTATTTGATAGAATGTCTAATTTTAATATTGATTTATGCGGCTGAAGAAAACAAGATAGTTGTTTTTCTGTTTTTTTCTATTAGCGAGACATTTTACGCTATTTAAAGCTGTATAACATGCAATATATGCTTAGATATACCCCTTCTTTAATTATTTTTCTTGGTCTAATTAACTTTTTTGAATAATGACTAATTACTTTCTTAAATTGCTTTTTGCAAACCATTTTTGGTCCATTAAGTTGGGTCCAACTTGGGTGGGGGCTGAAAGTGGGGGCCAACTTAGACTACATCTTTTAAACTCTGCTAATCCAATTTTTATGGAAAAACATGCAAACGCGAATTGGCAAATTTCATAACTTTTAAAGCATTTATTCTACAGTTTTGAAATATGCAGTTTATTTCTGGGTACATTCAATACTTTAAATTTCGCGGTATACTAAATTAGTAAAAGGATTCACCTTACAAACATAAATTATGCTTGTAAAGCTTCATTTTGCTTTCCACTGTAGACGATTTACCTTACATATAGCTTTAGTTTTAATTCTAACAATATTTGCAATAATTTTATTCATAACTTTTAAAGTATGTGTTCATTATTCAAATATTAACTATTAATCTTTAAAACTTCAACTTTCGTTTTAAAACTTTGCTTTATCAGCCACCTGATGTGAATTACATTACGTTTAGCTGAATCAATAATTTTAACAACTTTTACAACAATTTTATCTACAATTAGTAGCACAGCTCTTTTTGACTTCTTACGACTTTCAAACATCAAGACAAGAAACGGCAACGGATTAAGAATAAGAAATAGGACAAACACGACGGACACATTATCCTGAAGAGACAAACCTTTCGCCTTTTTCTCCAATCTTGCAATAGCAACCGTATTATTCCAATTCGACAACCAATCCAACCAATATTCCCACTCATCCACAATACCAGACTCGAACAGATTGTGAATTCTTCTAAAAAAAATTTTAGGATTAAACGGAATATTATAAAATTGCCAAACCGTTTTTAGTTGAGAAAGTGGCTCCTTACTCATGGTAAACCAATTATATTTCTTAGTGTTTATAAATTTCTGCTTTAACCTCATATACATTGAATAAATAGAATTATAATCGTCAATATAAGCAACCTTGCTATTACACGCACCAATAATATCTAAAAAATAATTAGGATTTTCAAACAACTCAAATATGTCATCAGTGGATGGCCTTTTTAACCGCTTTTTCATATATTCTCGCAAATTAGAATCGATGCTTGCATATCCCCTGACATAAGTTAAATAGAATTTTGACACATCTTCATAATTTGTTGGAAAATCCTTTTTAAGTATTTGAAGGACTGCACTTTTGTTTAACCTGGATTTTTGCTGAGGATCTAATTTTAGGTGTGTGTCCCCACGTTCTTTAAATGCATCCATCAACGGAGAATATATTACTGACATCATCCCACTGGAATCCATAAACGAAAAGTTATGGGTCATAAGTGACTGAAATGTTTCCAAAGGATTTTTTCTTATTGGTTTTATAAGCTTTGTGATATTTTCCCCCTTGTAGCTATTCGATATAATAATTCCCATCAAAACCCAAACGACTGCTACATATTTACATTTGTTTATTGCGTTTGTGGACTGTTCTAATAAAATATTAATTGAAAATAGCATAAAGGAATCTACGATTTTTCTATCATTTCTTTTGTACACGTGTAAACAGAGTGAAGATAAGACACACGCTAAGATTAAAATCATCCACGTGGAACCATCAAACGCAGAAACGAAACCGAGAAAAGACAATTCATCTTGAACTTCGAGATTTGAGCAAATTACAAACCCAAAACCTTTTCTGTGTCTACTAACTTCTTGAGCGAAATAAGAAGTTCCAGTGTCCCCAAACATTGGACTGCATATCCAAAGCAGTGCGAAAGTGTTCTTTAAAGTTGCGTTGGGGAAAAGAATGCTAAACGGAATGAAGCTATAATCGATGAAGTCAATTTGGCGGGTTTTATCATAAAAGTAGTATTTGTTTGCAACTGATTTACTAAGTATATTTGTTTCAGATTTTGAAGTGTCCGAAATGTAATACCACTCTAGTTTGCTATTCCAACTCATGTAAAACGTTGTTGAGTTTCTGATCGTTTTAAATTCCCTAATGAAGCGGACTGAATAATATACTTTATAATGCCAATCTGGATCGCATGGGTATATTGGGTAAAATTCGCATGGTTTAATAAATGTTTCAATTATTTTGGCTTGGTTGTCGTAAACTACTTGATAATGTGCTCTGATTTTGAACACTATATCTCCAAATTGTTTTGAGTGCATTTCAACCTCAAGAAATAGTTTTTTTCTGTGTGCTACAAAGGTTGATACAGATTCATATGAATCTCGTCCAAAGTCAAGCAGATAAAATATATTTGAACCTAAAGGTTCTATCAAAGTTGACCGATGTCCGATAACTGCCAGATATCTTTCAGGATTGTAAACAAATTGTGGTATGTATGTGGACCTCGGCTTATACTCGAATGGATCAAGGAAAGGGAAGAATTGACTTATGGGTGATTGAGCAGATTCCCCAGCATTTTTCATCCATTCCCAAGTAAAACAGTGTAGAGGGGTAATATAAAACGCGATCTCGCATTTTTGGGGTGGTTTGCGATGCCGGGGTGAATAATCATTTAGTTTTGGATTCATCGTTTTATATTTACCCCTTAAACCAAACCCATGTCTGAAATACCATGTTTTACCACAGACAAGAATGTAATCGTCGTTGGATGACTGAGTAGCAAGTTCAAATTTGTACTCGACAAGCACTATCGGTGTCTTTGGTGGAGTAATGCCGACAGATGCTCCACAAAGCCAGCCTTTTTTGTCCTAAAAACAAAATATTCTTTTAATTTTCGTGATTAACAATAGCATATAATTAAATATATTGTTTCAAAATTCTTCAAACCGGGAGCCAATGAAGATAGGTGGTGAGAACAGTAACTGTGCAATCCTTGAATGCTTCTATTTCTTCGTTTATGTCTACCATGCCGTATACATATTTGGGTTGAGGCTTATTAAACCCGGTCGCCTGCCCCACATGGCCCAACAACATGAAACAAATGCAAAACAGTACTTTCCCAGTTTTTGACATTTTAGATTAGGTAATTTCCCAGTTTATTGGACACCCTAATGTAGTTGATAGTTAGGTGAAGTAAGGCTTGAAAGGTTTTGCGCAGAAAACTGGCACGTGTCAGGTCGAAGTAGATGCTGGAATAGAGTATTTGACGGAATGTCTATTCGTGATATTAATTTACGTGCTTGGCGGAAACCATATAATTACTTTTCTGTTTTTTGTTCCAGCAAGACTGCTTGCGTGATTAATAATTGAAAAGTTCGAGATGTGTTCAGAGCTAGCGCTAGTTTAAGGCTCGAGACTTTAATTATTTTTTAATTAATACTTTTTGATTGCTTTAGCGACTCATTTTCTAATCCAAATTGTGTAAGTAGCCGATGCCAAAAGTACCAATTAGTTTAGGCCTGTGTCTTGTCTTTATTACAAGCGTATATACTTATCCATGATGACCATTGCTTGTGTAAGATTCAATTAGTATGGAAATAATTAAAACCCTTTTTCGATGTTGGAGTAGACAATTATAGATTTTAATTAACATAAAGATGAATACATTAAAAGTGTCAGGATCAGAGGCAAAGAAGAGTAGATAAGCAAGTTAGAATAATTGAGGTAAGAGTTTCTTTCGTTTTCTGCTTCGTTCAGATTGGCTGGCTTAACGTATTTGACCCGCGTGGAGTAAATAAGTAAATTTTTATTCCTTAGCTCTCTGAATTTTCTTCTTGCTTCGATTTCTTTGCAGCCAGTCGTGATTTAATTAGGACGTAGAAAATCGTAAGTACACTTGGTAAAGTTAAAATATAAGCCAAGACTCTTGGCTCCTAGCCTGTTAAGGAGTCAAATTCCATATTCCATAGTCAAGTCTATATTCAAATTTGTACTCGACATAGACGATAGGTGTCTTTGGGGGAGATATGCTGACGGATATTTGGGGTAAGCTGAAGTACTTTTGCTGGAATAAGTAAGTATTTGTATTTCGTATCTGTTATATCTGTTTAGTATTGCAACAATAATGAAATGTATTGTTTTCAAAATAATATCAATCTTACCGTGTAAGACTGAAGATACGTTGTAAATACGCTGATTGTGCAATCTTCAAATATTTCTATTTCTCTGTTTATGCCTACAATGCTATGTAAATGATTTGGGAGAGTATCCTTTGCCGCAATCGATTTTCCGGCTTTACTCAATATCAGGAAACAAAAATAAAACAGCGTGTTCCCAATTCTTACCATTTCAAGTGTGTTTCTTCAAATTTCTTGACACTAGAACTAAATTTAGCTGGATGATATTGAGGTGAAGTGTAGAAAAAACGTTTTGAACAGAAAAGTAGCAAAAGTAGCTTATTGAAGGAAAGTAGATGCTGGAATAGGATATTTAATGGAATGTCTATTTTTCATATTGCAATATGTTGTTGTTGTTGGGAAAAACAAAATAATTGTTTTCCTGTTTTTTCGTTTTGCCTAGGCTTGTTGCTTGAGTTAGAGTTGTACAAAATAAAATACGTGCTTAGATGCAACCCTTCTTTAATTACTATTCAGGTTTTAAATAATTTTTTCAAATAATAATTAAGTGGGTTTTTGATTGCTTTTTGGGTTGCTCACGGCCAACACTAGTTTCATTTCTCCTGATGCTTTAGTTATTTTTCTAAAAAAATAGTAATTAACACCTCTCTGATTGTTTGAGAGACTCATTTTCTAATCCAAATTGTGTAAGTAGGCGATGCCATAAAATACCAATTAGTTTCAATCTGTATGTGTCTTATTCTTATTATAAGTTTACATACTTATCCATGATGACTATTGCTTGTGTAAGATTCAATTAGTATGGAAATAATTACAAACTTGTTCTCGTTGTTGGAAAAGCCAATTATGGATTTCAATTTATATAAAATAAATACATTATAAATATACGGGGATACACAATATATCTAGGCATATGTTTCCATAGTTTTTATATATAATTTATGATTTTGTATTATAATATTTTGCAGAATTTTTACTATAGCAGCTTCTTTTGTACTACCAGAAACATAAACTCCAAAATTCACCAGATCTGATAGATATCACCACCACCCTTTTATGACTTTTGTTATAAATTAATATTAAAATGAGTCCACAGGAAACAAGCGCACTCTGGACATAAAGATGATTTTGCATCTGTTTCCTCTCAACGCAGAGCTAGAGACAGGTTTAGAAGTATTTTTAAAGAATATTTCCCCTTTCATTCATGGTCCATTGAACAAAATTGCTAAAATACATCGATATCTGTAGAGTTCTAGTACAATTGATATTCTGAGTGTCATGTTAACAATATAATACAATGCCAAAACGAAATTTGGAAGGTTTAACTATTTAAATTGTGTGAAGCTAGCAATAAAAACATAGTTGACGTGATTATTTGCAGCAAAGTTTGTAAATTAATTCAGAATTTTTGAAGTCCACTTTGAAGGCTGCCGTGAGATATAAATAAATTATGATTACATAATTTTTAACCCGTTACAAATGATTATTCATAAATGGATTTTTACCCAAGAAAAATTGCAGACTAATAATTGCATACACTTGGATTACAAAATCAAATGTTCAATGTTCATGTGTATATATCTATTATGTCTTTATGTATGATATAATCGGCGTTATTATATGCTGCATATAAGTATGCATATTTCCATCATTTATTTTTGTTTGGTTTAAAATGCGACACACCCTTAAATACCAATAATTCTTCTTCTTTCTTCTTCTAAGAATGTTAATTGAAATTTGTCAATGCCGAGTGGTCGAAGCCCTATAGTTAAAGGTCTTGTATTCGGTTAATAAATCTGAGGTGTTAAATTTTATCGCACTTCACGTTTTCATTTATTGTTAACAAGGCCTCAATAATTGTATTTATCTTGTATGCAAAAATAATCTTTTAATTTGATATATAAAAATATAATTCGTATATGCATTACTAAAGGTGCGTTTTTGGGAAGTAATAAGATTTAGCTTACAAAATGTCTACAAAAGTTGTTGCATTTATTTACGGCATGCAATTTTTCTCCACTATATTCTGACAAGATCCTTCACATATTTTGCATGAAAACTTCATAAAGTCAATAAATATGCTGTTGATGAAGAAAGATATGTTTTTTATGGAAAAGTGAATAGTTTGACAAGATGGGTAGTTTTGCATATCACATGAAATCTGAATAACATGCATACTTAGGTATTAGGTATACATACATTTCAATTTGCGTACGAGATATGATAACGATAACACCCATATTGGGACACAGACGATTGTCCCTTTCCCCCAAATATTAGTCCAAGTTAAAATAATTGTCAACCATCTGTCAAATCCAAAAATATTTGCTTCAATTGATCTTTGAACTTGACATAGCACACAACGAAAATGGCTAACTCCAGTTCAGACTCAAGTGTTGCGTTTGAGCGTGTAATTTTAACTCCCGTAAGACGCATGGATGGGCGAGAGTAGAGATTTCAGAAGAGTAAATTCATCGTGATTGAAGAATAAGAACAAGAGTAACATTGAAAAGTACGATAATTCATTTTCCAATTAAAAGGTGATCACTTTTCCATATGAAACATATCTTGCTTCATCAACAGCATATTTATTGACTTTATGAAGTTTTTATGAAAAATATATGGGAAAATGATCATTTTTTGCGTGGCCAAAAACATTTTCCCTTTATTTACCTCGTCGCGATTATTAGTTCAGTCTCAAGTAATAAGTCTTATAATATACTAATGCACATGCTTTATGAATTGTCGCCATGGCATTGCTGAAAAAATTATTTCTAATTTGTCACAAATAATATTTCTAACGTAAAATAAAGCTTATTTGGAAATAGCCGAATTGATGTGGCAAGAAGTACAAGATTTAGTAGTGGTGTTTAATTCATAATTCTAAAAAACAAGGTGGGTGCTGGAAACGGAAATTTACAATCAGGATCCAAAAATGTCTTAAGGATATAAAGGCGATTCATTGGTTTGTAAATGGAAGGCTAAAACACAAATGTATTGAATCCTTTCATCATTATAAAGCTAAACTTGTGCATATTAATTAGTAATTGCTACGACGAATGTATCCCTTTGGAAATGCAAAATAATAATCTTAATCTAAGTACAACCATATCTCTGCTTTTGTTGTAACTCTTAATGAAAACAACAATTGTATCAAATCCTACATAACATAGAATTTATTTTAGTGCGTACTTAATTTTACTGAGGTAGTCAATTAGCGCCAGTTCCTATCGTTAAAATCATCATTGAGGTAATAACAAAATGTTAAATTCAAATAGAGCATACTCTTATATTTTCAATCGCCAATCTCTCAATGATATATAAGAATATTTAAAGCCATGTCAAACACAGCAAATACAACGAACTTAAATACATTGGGCAAGAAATGATAATAAATAAAATACAAAACTTGTATATTTTCTTAATACAAAGAGGAAGACCTATAATTTTCTTTGGTTGTTTGGTGTTTGTAAACTGTAATTAAAAAGTTTAATGAGATTCAGAACACCAGATATAATTAAAACTCTTAATACATTTTGGTTTCAAAGTATATCCTTCAAATATTCCGCTTGCGACTTTAATTATGCCATTGTAATACATAAAGTCAATAACAAATTTAGAAAACCTGAAAATGTTTTTCTTATCTCAAAACAATTAAGGAATATTAAGAAATTGAAATTTCAAATCAAAATATTATACACACGGAAACGTTTAAAAGGAATGGGTTATCAGTACAACTTCCAAACTTCAACCAATACCAAATGTTATTTCATGATTTTCACTGATAATTTAGATATATACTTTGATTGCAACTTATAGCTATTAAAATTATCACTTATTAATTTTAAGTACTTGTTTTTTGGTAACCAGTTCACTGTTGAAATTTTGATGTTATATGTTAACAAAATTACTCGGGTATTTGAACAGCATAATAAATATTAGCCATGGCCCTACGTGCAAATATTTATTATCAAATTTTGTTTGCACGCAGAATCAAATACTCCTTCTCAAATCGGAGCTGTCAGTTTCAAAGCTGTAGGTAGAATACAGCAAAGAGGAATTATTTAAGTTTTGAAATATTTTACCAGTCAAAATTTAACTGTAGAGAAGTTAAATATTCAACTGATTTGATAAACCTATAAAGTACGATAACAAAGATACAAAAATGATCATATTTCACAATTTTCTTTCCGTGCTTCTCAAAGCAAACAATATGTCTCCAAAATTAGCAGGAAAACTTTTCGAGTTTAATCCTGACACAAGAAAGCTTCAAGTTTATGGAGGTCAGGCAACACGAAATGGGTTTCTAGCTCGATCATTTATCTTCCTGTTTGTTATTTTCGCGATTTGGTTTCGCATTGCAAAACTGTTTAGTTCAAACTCAAAAACGAACTTAATAGAGGCCAATTTCCTGATACTTGTTTCAAGCTCTTGTGTCATAGTCGTGGAAGGGTTCAGGACTCGTGGTAAACATCCGGTAGAATTAGTGAACTTCATTAATGAACTTATGCACCTCGAACGACGATGTATTTCGGGTAAATCTGCAAGTGTATTGTTTTCTTTTTAAAAAAAATTGAAGATTTAGTGATTGTAGATGCATTAAAAATCTATTTTTTTAAATTTCAAACAGGACTAGATATATTGAAGCCTAGTACAAAGGTCCGCCTGGCAAAATTATTCCTGCGATTTACCGACGATTTAATGGTCCTATTTCCATTTATGGTGGCATTTGCGTCAGTTTTGGTTCCCGATCAGCCTACAAATATTGTAGCCATATTTCTTGGATATTGTAATCAAACCTGTAACAGAAAATCACTTTTCATAAGGATTGCTAAGCGTCTCTTTCATTTCATTGCAAACTATTTGTTATGGAATATGGCGTGTGCTCAAGGGCTATGTTTAGTAACGGAAATGATGATTGGTCCACTTTCGCTCCAATTTTGTAACTCGGCTATTCAAAGGTAGTGAAAGCTCTATTTTAAAATTCCAAATTAAATACTGTTTACATTTTCATATCGTTTGTGTTTTAAGGAGAATGGAAAGATTTGCAACGAATTCCAAGCAGCAAAAAAATCCATCCGGGATTTCCAAACTAGTCAATATTTACAGAAGTTTGCAAGTACTCGTAGAAATATGTAACTACAACTTACAAACAGTTTTGTTCATGATACTTGTCAACGTGGGCGTAATCGAGATATGCTCTGCTGTTAATGCAGTAGTTGCTTTGTCATCCAAAACTAAGGTGCCCTTGCCTCTGCAACTCATTTTAGGATTACTTGTGTTGGAGGCCATAGGAGTGATCATTGTGATCTACGGATTCTCAGGAGATTTGAATGGCGACTCGGAAAAATCTCTTGAAAGGTATAAAGCGATTGTTAAAGATATGCCATGTGAGCATCGTGCGTATATTCGAAGATATTTTAAATCTCTGCCCACCTTGAAAATCCGGTTTGGCATGTCAAACTTCATTGAAAAAAGGACGCCTCTTGTTTTTCAGTCCTTTTGTATTGATCGAATCACAGATTTGCTTTTACTTGGAATGCGAAAGAAATAGAAAGGAAAATATGTGCACCTTATTGTGCTTGTAAGCGTTAGTACATGGTAAATTTTGTGGCAGTTTGTAGTCCTCTTTTAGACAATCAACAATTGAATTTATCTCCATTGTATATCAAATCGATTCAGGTATTCTATGCTTTTGACAAACAGACACTTAGTTTCCTTAAATATAATGTGTCATCTGTCAACAAAAGAATTAGAATTGCTTACAAAGTGAAAAGTACAATGCATAAATAATAAAGCTTTTATACAATAAGCGGTTACGGCAACGTATTCACAAATTTTGATGCTTTTATCCACGCTTCACAAATGGTCGGTTTTCGATTTTTTATTTCATATAATTGCTGTTTTGCGTTGTGTCTATTATTGTTGGTCATGCAAAACTTTTTTTTGGGTTTTAATGTCATGCTCATTTTTGTTACAAATGCTGCGAAAGTATTTAGTGTGCGACAGGTATACTAAGATTGGTCTTTCGTAATGGCTTTTTTAAAGATTTCAGTATTTATTTACCTAACTGTGGTAAATATTATATTATCTTCCAGTGACCTCAAAGAAAATTTTCTGATATTTGAAACGTTTTATATATCCCAGGAAAGACTCATGACTATCCTTAAAACTTATTCAAGAATGCGTGACATTTACGGAAAAGATATTCATATTAATGTGCCCGTGACATAGCATTTGGGAATTTAATATTTTCACAAATTGCTTTGATTATTGGATATGGTTGTGTATTTCAGTATCAATACTAATAGTTAGTTTTATCCTATCATGGGAAAAAACAGGTGGACTAAAGGCTCCCAAAATTTTACGGACAATAGCCACCTTAATTTCTTTTTCAACATCGGGCGGTAAATCATTTAATTTAGGAATATTTACAGTTTGGCTGTTCGTGTGCTTAAGTATCACAAATTACTATACTGGTTTAATGACAAGTAATGTAATATCTCCTCCTGCGCCATATACCTTATCCACGATAAGAGACCTACATGCTAAGGAGTACTCTTTGATTTACAGTCAACTGGCTCCACTATCAATCATAAAAAACACAATGGAATCTCACATTTCTCTAGAGAAACTTTACAATACAACTCCCAACAAATTGCTTATACGTGAAATGAAAGTCTTAAAGAAATTATTGGAAACTGTTCGCGTTATTGAAAACAGAGACGAATTTGGAAAGATAATGGCTAACGGGTTAAAAGGTTTTGATAAATTTGCGACAGTTAAGGTTCTAGGGTGTTTTCTTGAAAAGGTTGTCCATACTAATAAATAGAATTGAAAGTAAATTGTTTTAAATGCAAGTATTTAAAAGACAGTTATATTATCGTATTTATTGGTATAAGTGATGCTCCCAAAATCAGAGTTTAAAGAATACATAGATCACAAGTTATTGGAGAACGAGTATTTGTGAAAAACTTTAATAAATGTAAACTGTAAGTAGCTACTTTAAACCAGCCGTTTAACAAATGATCGAATCTAAATTATTCAGATAGCTAAAACTTAGATATTTAAGTATTCACTTAGATTTGTAAACTAACCATTATACTTCTTTATATGAAAGAGACTTCATTGTTTACATAGAAAATGTTAGGAATGTAAATACATTGTCATCTTTTATTCAGAAACTATTGAACTTGTGATTGAATTGTAGGCTTTTATGTTATGTTGCAATGTTTTGAATAAAGTTCTATTTGAGTTGTGCGTTTACTTTCAAAAAAAGGGGAAAACAACCAACCAGTTTGATTTTACGTCATTTACTTAACACTGAATTTGCATAGTAACATGAAATTGACATTAACATTGAGTCCTGACTCATTTTGCTTGCAAAATATTTTCCATAATTTTAGCACATTGAACATCAACAATCTATTGACAGGGATTTACTTAAATAAATAAAAAGTTTGTTTACTATGCAACGCATTGTGTTCGCTATACTGCATTTAGGCCAATTATCCATATTTGTTATTCCAGTGGCATAAACGAGCCCTCAGCATTTATCTTTTAATTTTCTAATTTATCTACTATTATGAATGTACAACTGGAGACCAATATGTTAGTATTCTTAAATCAGTTTATATAAATTTTCTATTCAAAAGTTTAAGTTTACATTAGTTATTTCCATCACATACGTCACAAAAATTTCTTATATAAATGTGTTTTTCTTTTGTATAAAATATGACACACCCATAGAATAGAATACAAAAATTGCAGCACAGCTACACATAGAAGACTATTTAAGTTTGTTTGATTGGAGGTGTGTCTATACTGAGAGGTCTTAGCCCTTAGTTTTTGTTGTTTATGATTAGTCAATAGTTTACTTTGTTATGTGCATCAACAACCTTACGTACATTCATAAACATACATTTATGTAACCAACCACTAGCGACGCCTGCAGCAATAGTATGCGTATCAAAAATTTTACGTTTGCAGCTGAATGCTTTAACTTTTACAATGTCCGTAAAAATATTGGCAATTATATTCCTCGTGTTGGTAACCAAAGAGCTAAGGGCATCAGTTTCAGGTTATCCAAAATCTTCAGGAACAAATTATCTCCTTCTTGAGACATTCTATTTGCCTCAGGAGAAAGTCCTCTCTGCACTTCAAACTTACCATCGAATGCGCGATCTCCATGGACCAAATATTCAGTTAAATGTACCAATTTTATTGTTTGCAAACACATTAGCACAAGCTTTTAATGCCTCGCTACTTTCCAGATTAAGTGCTTCTAAGCTGCAAAGTTCTAACTATCCAACAGTAGTTCCCAGAGTGAAAGTCTTTGACAATTTTGGAGAAACAGTTTCAAACATTTGGCATTTGTACCGAAAAAAAGAGAAACAATCTGACACTGCCCAATTACCATTGTTTGTTCAGCACATGTCTACAGTTATTCAATTCGCATATTGTGACAGGATTCGCAGCAAAGCAGAAAGCGTTTGGGCATTTCAGGCTTTTACCAATTGTTTTGATAACTGGTCATGGTTGTGTATTTTAATGTCTACTATATTTGTTAGCCTTCACATTTCATGGAAAATAACTGATAGCTTTAAATCTCCCGAATTATTAATAACAATATCGGCTCTTATTTCATCCTCGACAACTGGCATCAAACAAGGCCAATCTGGAGTCTTCACTTTATGGTTGTTTGTTTGTTTAATAATCAACAATTACTACACTGGCCTAATTACTAGTGGAGTTATAAGCCCACCAGCTCCTGAAACATTGTCAACGATACGTGATCTAGACAGAAATAACTATTCGTTAATCTACAGTTTTCAAATGCCTCTATCAGCCATAAAAAATACTGTCGCAACTTTTACGTCAACGGAGGAATTTCACGACAGCAGAGTATATAGTAGTCGGAGCCGTGATATGAGAATTTTACAAAAGTTACTAAAAACTGCTCGAGTCATTGAAAACAAAGATAGATTTTGTAACGTGATGGCCAATGGAGTAAATGGTATTAGTAAATATGCTATCGTAGCTGACTGGCCGTTTGTATTTTTAGCCGCGTCAAGTTCCTCGGTGTATATAAAAGATCATAGTAAAAGAGCTTGTTATGTGGGCAAACAACTAATATTAGCGGGATCTATATATTTTGCGATTTTACCTCCCAAAAACTTTCTTGTGTGGAAAATATTTCAAACATTGGTAGAGGCTGGGATTGTGGACTATTGGATTAATGAGGCATTAGGCGTCACCTATTCCACAAGAGTTCAGGACCGCTCGATGGTTAAAAGTCTGACCCATATAGTACCGAAATTTAGTGACAATCAGGCATCAAGCTTAAAAATGCAAGGGAAAGTGGCAACAATTTTTGATTTGTTTGGATGATTTGTTTGTGTGGATGTGTGTTAGCACTTTTTGTTGAGATGATTGTTTGTAATAATAGACAACTTTGTGAGAATTTGGTTATGTTAAAACTAACATGTTAGACGCTGTTTAAGAATTTACACTTCTTAAGATAAATGAAACGTTATATGAAAAAAATATTTGCATGATAAATTATTTTAAAAATACACTTTTAGTACTTGAAACTCTAGAGAAATGAACGAATCAAACTGGTTCTGATACAGACGTATTAGATTGCATTGTTGCAGAATTAAGTTAACTTTATAAGGTGTAGTTTTCTCTTTTTAAACTTTCTGAATTTATGATTATTCTGTCAATGATGAAGTTTTTAAATAAACTAATAGATTAAAAGAATGTTTAGCATTCAAAATTGCAATACAGAATGCATACATAATGGAAAACAATTTGTGTATAATTGGCTGCTTGAATACTCTTATTAGTGTATGAAATAAAATGGTGTGTCAAATTTGAAGGCTAATGTATGATTCGTTTAATCTTTTGTGTTATTGTGGTGCATCAAAGTGTATTTTGTTTGAACCTTTTGAGCATTGCATATAATAAAGGTGACAAAAGCGTATTCTTTTATGTTAGATACATATGTCATCATAACCATTTTAAAGTGTTTTCTGCATAGGAGCAACGAACAATGTGAGGGAAATGGGTGTGTCGTATTTCAAAAAATATGCGGATACAATCACAAAAGTCTTGAATGCACTAATTGGTATCATTATGGCACATGCCTGCAACTGCTTTCTTTTGATATCATATCCCATGTTTTAGAACATAATTTCAACCTTTTCAATAGATTCTATTTTAATTCATTTAACTATTTTGGGTTTATATATAAAGGATATGTTGGCCTTTGTCATGTGCAATATATAATTATGCATATTTTTTCTACTTGTACCATTTTGATTTTGTATAGCAAATATTTCAACCAACTATAATGCAAAAATTTAAATAATTTAAATAAAAGGTCGTCCACAAATCGAAATCACCGTGACGTCGAATTTATATAACAATACGCGCGTGTATGGTTTGGGTGATGTAAGATGTAAACCGTTCACTGCTCTGCAGCTTCTGTACGGAAACTAAAATATAAGTCGAATAAAAAATTTAGTTGCTACGATGTTGATAACACAATTACTAATTATTTGGCTTGTCCCGGTTATTTGTGCAATCTCAAGTTCCCCAAACGAGTCTGAGGCAAATTTCCTTATCGTTGAAACACATTATTTGACACAGGATGTTGTCCTCTCTACAATCCAAACTTACAAAAGAGTGTGCGATCTTCATGGCCAAAAAAATATATTTCATGTGCCAATGCTACTACTATACAACACAATCGCTAGAGCTACCAATGCCTCACTTGTTGCTAGAATTAGTGCTTCTAAATTGCAGATGTCAAAGCATCCAACAATAATTCCTAGAGTGAAAGCATTTGATAATTCTGGGGAGACGGTTGAAAAGATTTGGCACGTGTACCGGAAGCAAGATGATAAACTTGACGCAACCCAATTACCATTCTTTGTTCAAAGTATATCTACAGATATTCAGTTTGCGTATTGTGACAAAATCCGTAGCAAAATTGATAGCGTTTGGGGATTTCAAGTGTTTACTAATTGCTTTGATCACTGGATATGGTTATGTGTTTTAGTATCTATGCTAACTATTAGCTTTTACCTCTCATGGACAAAAACAGGTGGCTTACGGACCCCAGAAATCTTCAAACCGGTGTCAGCTATCTTTTCCCAATCAATATTAAATAAGAAATCAGGCCCTTCTGGAGTATTTACGATTTGGTTGTTTGCCTCCTTAATAATTACTAATTACTACACTGGCTTAATTACTAGTGAAGTTATAAGTCCACCCGCACCGGATACTTTGTCGACAATAAATGATCTGGATGAGAAAAACTACTTGTTAATCTATAGATCCATATTGCCTCTAGCATCCATAAAAAATACAGTAGCATCTCACATCTCTTCAGAGCAATTTTACAACAAAAGTAATCTTCGTAGTTCTCTTGGACGGGATATGAGAGTTTTGCGAAATTTGCTCAAAACTGCTCGGGTTATTCAAAACAATGATGATTTCGCGAACAAGATGGCCAATGGGGAAAGTGGTTTTAGTAAATTTGCAACAGTTGCTGACTGGCCGTTTGTATTTTTAGCCGCATCAACTGCCCCTGTTCATATAAAAGATCATAGCAAACGAGCTTGTTATGTGGGCAAGAAGATAATACCAGCTGGATCCGTATATTTTGCGATTCTACCTCCCGAAAACATACGTGTTTGGAAAATATTTCAAACATTTGTGGAAACGGGAGTAGTAGACTATTGGGCAAAAGAAGCATTAGGTCTGATATATTCCAGACGAGTTCAGGACCGTTCAATGGTAAAAAGTCTTACCCATGTTTTATCTAAATTCAACGAGAATCAGGCAATAGCCTTAAAAATGCATGGGAAAGTGGCCACTATTTTTGTTTTATGGATAATTTGTTTATGTTTATGTATGGTAGGACTTTTTGTTGAGATGATTTTGTGTAAGGCTGTATAACTCCGAGAGACACAACAAAGCATGTATTTGTAACAATGATATTAAAAATTTAATGGATGCATGAACATGCGATAAATGAACGCGTAAATTAGGTTTCAGTAACTAAACATACGTATTCATTGTTTAAAAATTTAATTTTCCCAGGCAACTGGCATTTGCTAGTACTTCTTAGAAACTCTTAACGTATGAATATTATGCGCACCGCTATGGTTATACTAGTAACTCTGTACTGTTACATCTTTTATAACTTTTGTTTGAACACCATTATGAATCAAGCCATACAAATCTGCGATTAAATATTGCTAAAATGCGCTATTATTACGCTATTATCTTTAAAGTATTAAATTCATGGTATTATGTAGTTTTGATCTCTTCAGTTGAATTTTGCACAGTTTATCAATATTATCTATTATGTCTTTTTGTACGGTATAATGGCCGGTGTCATATATATATATATATCATATATATTTTTGCAGTTTTCATCCTGCTATTTTACTTGGTAATTGTAAAACGTTTGCACATATTTACTATATCTAAATTTATTAACAATCAGGCATCAGGCTTAAAAATGCATGGAAGGGTGGCAATTGTCTTTATCATGTGGATATTTTGTTTTGATGGATGCGTTCTACGACTACTTGTTGAGCTATTGTTTCGTAATACTGAATAAAATTATAAGTATATTTGTTTAAACGCAGCTATTTTTAGATAAACTATATTTTTGTAAGTAACTAATGCATTTTATACTTTAAAACCTGTTTTCAAGATACATAGAGCAAAGCAATGTTCAAAAAGTATATTTGTAAGAAGATATAAGTAGAGATGATATTTTAAGGTATAATAAATGAAAGGATCAAAATTATTCTTAATAAATTTCAATTGCTCTAGTACTCAATTAACTCAATGGGCTGGTCATTGAAATGTGTTATTTGAAAACGAGTACTTCAACGTTTCCAAAAGCCCCATTGTCATTGCACGTTGTGTAATTTCCTTTATTCCAATTTTTTTAAAAATTTGATTGAATTATGTTTTAAAGCTTACATGCAAGGATTCAAATATTTGATAATGTATTTTAATGCATTTCATTGAATTCATTATATGAATATTTTTATAAAAATTTTCTTTGAGGTTTATAGTTAGGAAAAGGATGAAACAACCAGTCAGTAACTATTATGTAATGTGATTATGTATTGTGTCCATCATTTTTGATGTCATTGAGTTAGCAACAAGTATTCATAATAACAATGAATATTGAACGCGTCCTGGCAAATTGGGTTGCAACATATTTTTTATGATTTTATCGCATGGCAAATGCATGTCGTTATTTAAATTTTATTATAACCAATTTTTGAACAATAATTATATACAAAGTTATCGAACCAATTTTTGTTACCCCACTGATATAAGTACGCCTTTAGCGTTTATCTTTTGAATATTTATTATATTCAAAAGGTCTAATTAGCAGTTTTTATGTAATAATGCATCTATTTTTTCTTTTCAAACATAAAAGGCTTATACCGGTTATTAATGTCATTGCATCAGAAAATTATGCATATTTTAAATCACATGTGCTTTTGTTTGGTTCAAAATGTGACACACCCATATACACATACATTGTTGCATCCGTACAAACCGAAGACCACTTAAATATCTGGGCTTGAAGGTGTGTCAACGTTGAGAGGTATAAACCCGTTGCATTTCTTTCTTATGGTAAATCAATAGAATTTGCTAAAATTCATTCATATTGCATTTATGCTTAAAATAAACATGTTATGAGCAGTTTACTTTGTTATGTCGTGTTTTAACAACCTTATGTAAATTCATCAAGATTTATTCATAGAACAATTTAAGTTTGCCGCAAACATCATTCACTTTTTCAAAGATTTTGCACCAACTTTACATTGGAAAATGAATGGCATAATGTCTTTTAGAAATTTTGCATTTGTTTTGTTTGTGTTGGTTACACAACAGTTAAAGTCATCAATCCCAAGTCGCATAAAAGATTCCACAGTAAAGTATCTTCTTTTTGAGACATTCTATTTGCCCCAGAGGAAAGTCCTCTCAATAATTCAAGAATACCAAAGAATGCGCGATCTTCATGGACCAAATATTCGATTTAACGTGCCTATACTGTTGTTTGCAAATACAATAGCTCGAGCTTGCAATGCCTCACTTCTTTCCAGATTGAGTGCTTCTAAGCTGCAGAGGTCTAACTATCCAACAGTAGTTCCCAAAGTAAAAGCCTTTGACAATTTTGGAGAAACAGTTCAAAATATTTGGCATTTGTACCGGGGAAAAGAGAAACAATCAGACACAACCCAATTTCCATTGTTTGTGCAACACGTACCAACAGATATTCAATTCGCGTATTGTGACAAGATTCGCAGCAAAGTAGACAGCGTTTGGGGATTTCATGTTTTTACCAATTGTTTTGATTTCTGGACGTGGCTCTGCATTTTAATCTCTATAATATTTATTGCGTTTAATCTTTCATGGGAAAAAACCGGCAGCTTCAAATCTCCGGACATATTCAAATCTCTGTCGGCTCTCATTTCTTTCTCGGTGACTAGTGGCCAACGTGGCCATTCTGAAGTCTTCATGATATGGTTGTTTGCTTGTTTAATAATCAACAATTGCTACACAGGTTTAATTACTAGTGAAGTTATAAGCCCACCAGCACCTGAAACATTGTCAACAGTTCAGGACCTACTCAGGAAAAACTATTCGTTAATCTATAGTTATCAAATGCCTCTGAAAGCCATAAAAAATACTGTAGCAACCTTTACTTCTTCCGACGAATTTCTTGACAGCAGAGTAGACAGTAGTCGGAACCGTGATATGAAAATTTTGCAAGAGCTTCTCAAAACTGTGCGGGTGATTGAAAACAAGGATAAATTCGGAAACATGATGGCCAATGGAATAAATGGTGTTAGCAAATATGCTATAGTTGCTGACTGGCCGTTTGTACTTTTAGCTGTATCCAGTTCCTCGGTTTATATAAGAGATCACAGCGTAAGAGCTTGTAATGTGGGCAAAGAGCTAATATCAACTGGTTCTGTTTATTGGGCGATTTTACCTCCCAGACATATTTTAGTTTCAAAAATATTCCAAACATTTGTTGAAGCTGGAATTTTAGACTTGTGGATTAATGAAGCATTCAGTATGTCGTATTCGACAAGAGTTCAGGACCACTCGACGGTGAAAAGTCTTACACATATAGTATCAAAATTTAATGAAAATAAGGCAATGAGCTTAAAAATGCATGGGAAAGTGGCAACTATTTTTCTCTTATGGGTGATTTGTTTGGGTGGTTGCATGCTGGGACTTATTGTGGAGGTGATTATCTATAAGTTAGCCTAACTTTGTAAAGTATAACTTATAATAATGCATTCTTGGTGCTTTTATATCCTTTGTTTGAATACCATTAAGAATTAAGTCGTTCAAAAATGTGGGTAAAACTTGCTGATAAACGCTTTTATTTAACAATGAGGTTATTTTTATTCATTAAGTCTCTGAATAATGCAGGGACCAAGAGAATGTGTTAGAATTGCAAATTATAAGACTTACTGCATGTGTAATAGAGAAAAATAATTGACTCTTCTATTAAGCTTATGTCGTAAAATGCTGCAACTTATGAAAGTTTCAAAAAGTTGGAACACAATCCTGATACTGTTACTGGTTAGTGTTTGTTCTATTGTATTTTTATAATTGCGTCATCATAACATTTTGGTTAACGTTTTGGGGAATGTATAAAAGTAAGAATAAATAAAAGTTTCAATTGTGGTTTTTTTATAATGGATTTGTCATCATTGCAATCTCAAAGCATTTCATGCATAAAATACATATATGTACATTCGAATATTTTAAGTAGCAAACGGGTTATGTTTAGAAAACATATGCAGTGCGCATTGAAATATAATACAGACAACAGAAACAATTACTACTAAATGGAAAAATATATTTTACACAATACCAATTTTTATTCGTTTATTTTCGTGTGTTGAAAATGCTGCGAGAAAACAACTCCGCCGTTGAAAATTGCTTTATTTCATAAAACAAAAACTAAACTAGTAACATTCAAATTTTTGTAGGAATACTAACTAATCAGAAATATATCACCCATCAAACTAATCAATAGCTATTTCTTTCTCATCTTAAGTAAAAGCAAATCTATAATTCGATCAATACAAAAAGACTGAAACACCAGAGGGGTCCTCTTTTCTATAAAATTTGACATGCCAAACCGGACTTTTAAGGAAAGCAGAGATCTAAAATACCTTCGAATATAAATACGGTGCTCACATGATATATCTCTAGTGATCGCTTTATACCTTTTAAGAGATTTCTCTGAGTCGCCATTCAAATCACCTGAGAAATTATAGATCACAATTATCACTCCAATGGCCTCCAAGACAAATATTCCTAAAATAAGTTGCAGAGGCAAGGGAACCTTAGTTTTGGATGACATAGCTACTATTATATTCACAGCGGAGGATATCTCGATTAAGCCAACGTTGACAAGTGTGATAAACAAAAGTGTTGGAAGGTTGTAGTTGCATATTTCAACGAGTACTTGCAAATTTCTGAAAGTATTGACCAGTTTAGAAATCAGAGTCGGATTTTGTTGCTGTTTTGACGTCGTTGCAAATCTTTCCATTCTCCTTAAAACACTAGCGGTATTAGGGTTTAGTACAATTTGATTATAATTTTAAAAAAATTGTATTTGTTCTTTACCTTTGGATCGCCGAATCACAAAATTGGAGCGAAAGTGGACCAATCATCATTTCCGTTACAATGGTTAACGCTTGAGTTGATGCCATGTCCCAAAACAAAAAGTTAGTCATCAAATGAAAGAGATTTTGAGCAATTCTTATAAACAGGTTATTGTTCCTGATTTGATTAGAATAGCCGAAAAACATCGCTACTATATTTATAGGCAGATTGGGAACCAGAACAGAAGCAAATGCGACCCCAAACGGAAGTAGGTACATTGCGTTGTAGGTAAATTGCAGAAAGACTTTTGCTAGGCGAACCTTTGGGCTCGGCTTTAGAATATTGAGTCCTATATAAAATTTTAAAAAATATTTCTTTAAGCCCGATTTTGATTATTTTCATAATTAACAGATAATCAATTATTTTAATAAGAATCTGTGAGGGGGTATGCATACCAATAGTACTACTTCGTCGTTCTAGTCGCATCAGTTCATTAATGAAGTTCACAAACTCTTCCGGATGCGTTCCACGAATCCTGTATCTTTCCATGATTAAGACACAAGCGCTAGACATTGTTATCAGGAAATTGGCTTCAATTAAGATTGTTTTTGAGTTTGAAGCAAACACTTTTGCAATGCGAAGCCAAATCGCGAAGGTAACAACTTGGAAGATAACTGATCGAGCTAGAAAGCCAGTTCGTGTTCTTTGAAGTTTGTAAACTTCAAGCTTTCTTGTTTTAGGATTAAGTTCAAGAAGTTTTCCAGCTATTATTGGAGATATATTGTTTGCTTTGAGAAGCACATAAAGAAAATTGTGAAGTATGATCATTTCTGTAGCTGAGAAACTAAATTTTTTTGTTTCCGATACAAAAAGTTCTGTAGTTTTACTAAATATTTGAAAGTTTCTTTACAGTTGTATTTTGAATGGTATTATATTTCAAGAATAAATAATCCATTTTGTTTGTGTAATAACTTTGAAAACAGGAAGCTCCTATGTGAAAATCGGTATCTGATTGTAAATACGTACAAATAAAATTTGCACGTGCCATGGCTTTTATTTAGTATTTTGTTCCAATATTCGTGTAATTTTACATGTAATATCGGAAACTCAACAGTAAACTGGTTACCCAAAGCGTGTACTTATAAATTATAAGTTATAACTATAAGTTGTAATTAATAAGATAGTTTTTGAATAGTAATAAATTCTAAATAAAATTCTATATTCTAAGTTAAATTTTGAGCCAGGAAATATAATTTGGAAGTGGCACTTATTAAAATCAGATTACTTTGATAGACCATACTTTTTTGATGCTCCTTTGCTTTTAATATTTCGTTCTAAAATTTTACTTCCTTCATCGTCTTGAGATAAGAAAAGCACGTTTTAGGTTTTCTAAATTTGCTATTGATTTCTTGTAGCACAGTGACATATTTAAAGACGAAAGCGGAAAATTTGGTGATCATATCAAATCTTTAATCCTACTTTACATATACGAAACAACGAATGCAAATTCACATGTCTACCTTTTTGTGATTTTTGGACATGTCACGCTAAATACTGCTAATTTGTGTTGGTTTCTTCTACGCAGTTGTCTTCTAAGCCAAGGTTATCCAAGTCATTCTCAAGGTCGTCCGGACCAATGACCGCAGTTGAATAATTCAATAATTTTTTCCTTCAATACCCAGCAGCCAAAACCACTCCGTGAACGAGCTTGTTATGTAGGGAAAGAGCTGGTGCCATCTGGAGCTTTGTATCTTGTAATTCGGCCTCCCAGAAATACGCATGTTTCGAAGGTATTTCAAACTATAGTGGAAGCTGGGATTGTGAAATATTGGGTGAATGAGTCAGTAGGTGTGTCGTATTCCACAAGAGTTCAGGATCGCTCCATGGTTAAAAGTCTTACCCATGTTGTTTCAAAATATTATGACAATCAGCCAACAGCTTTAAAAATATATGCAGTGGCTAATATTTTTGTCTTATGGATAATTTGTCTGGTGGTATGAGTTTTAAGACTTTGTTGAAGTGGTGGTTTATAATAATGAATAAAATAAAATTATGACTCATGATTACTTATAAAGCTTATTAAAAATGCTTTTAAAAGTCAATGTTTTAAGAATGCATGAAACACTAGTTATTGGAAACAAGTATTTGGAATATTTTAACTGAATAATTAGCTTTTAAGTTTGTGTTTTGACCCAAACTTTGATTAACCTATTTTATTGCATTTCTTTGAATTCATTTTGTATGTTTTTTGAGGCGTGTATTGGTTGAGGCTTAAAACAAGAAACAACCCATTAGCAATTATTATTCGCTGTTGTACTTATAGTTATTTATTATTAGCTCACCCGGAGTTTGCAGAATAACAGTTAATAATACACAAGTCATGACGCATTTTGCTTTCATTTCATTGCATTGCAAAGCAGCAGTCTCTTGACAGGCAATTACTTAAATAATTTAAAGTTGGTTTACTATGCAACACACTGTGTTCTCTAAATTGTATGTTGGCCAATTTCTGTACAATATTTCAACAAATATTTGATATTTCGGTGATATAAATAAGCCCTCAGCGTTTACCCTTAAATTTTCTGTGTATCATCTATATGTATATATTACTATAGAAGGATATCTAAATTTTCAATACAGAACTCTATAAGTGTATATTGATTCATATTAACATTTACATCGCAGAATTATGCAAATTTCTTACATAAATATGTTTTTGTTTGGAATAAAGCGTGACACACCCATACAACACACTTAAATTGTACCATGGTTACAAACGGAAGACTAATTTTTGATTGGACCTTCATTCAAATTCATAAGCATGTTTAACCAACCTCTGCCTACAGCATAAACATTTTTGCATTTGAAACATAATTGTCTAACTCCTGCAATGTCCGTAAAAAACTCAGCAATTGTTTTCGTCGTGTTGATTGCACAAGAGCTAACCTCGTCAATCTCAGGTTACTCTATAGATTCTGAAACAAATTATCTCATTTTTGAGACATTCTATTTGCCCCAGAAGGAAGTGCTCTCTGCACTTCAAACTTACATTGGATGCGCGATCTCCACGGACCGAACATTCATTTGAATGTGCCAATTTTAATGTTCGCAAACACATTGGCACAAGCTTGTAATGCCTCACTTCTTTCCAGACTAAGTGTCTCTCGGGAACAGAGCTCTAATTATCCAACCGTAGTTGCCAGAGTAAAAGTTTTTGACAATTTTGGAGAAACAGTTCAAAATATTTGGCATTTGTACCGAAAACCAGAGAGAAAATCTGACGCAATCGAATTACCACTGTTTGTTCAGCACGTATCTACAGATATTCAATTTGCATATTGTGACAAGATTCGCAGCCAAATTGATAGCGTTTGGGGATTTCATGTGTTTACCATTTGTTTTGATTACTGGACGTGGCTGTGTATTTTAATTTCTGTAATGTTTGTTGGGTTATACCTTTCAAGGGAAAAGACAGGCAGCTTCAAATCTCCCAAAATTTTCAAAACGGTATCCGCTCTCATTTCTTTCTCGGTACAACGTAGCCAACCTGGCCATTCTGTAGTCTTCACTTTATGATTGCTTGTTTCCTTAATAATCAACAATTACTACACTGGCTTAATTACTAGTGGGGTTATCAGCCCACCTGCTCCTGAAACATTGTCAACAGTTCAGGACCTCGACAGGAACAACTATTCGCTAATCTATACTTATCAAATGCATTTATCAGCCATAAAAAATACTGTAGCAACCTTAACTTCTTCAGAGGAATTACATGAAATACATGACAGCAGAGTAGATAATAGTCGGAGCCGAGATATGAAAATATTACAAAACTTGCTCAAAACTGCCCAAGTCATTGGAAACAAAGATATATTTGGAAACATGATGGCTAATGCGGGAAAAGGCAAATATGCTATGGTTGCTGATTGGCCGTTTGTACTTTCAGCAGCAACAATTTCCTCCGACCATATAAGAGATCACAGTAAAAAAGCTTGCTATGTGGGCAAAGAGCTTATACCAAGTGGTTCTACTTATTTTGTGTTTTTACCTCCTAGAAATACGCTTGTGTGGAAAATATTTCAAACATTTTTGGAAGCTGGAATTGTAGACTATTGGTTGAATGAAGCATTCAGTATGTCGTATTCTACAAGAGTTCAGGACCGGACAATGGTCAGAAGTCCTACCAATTTTGTATCAAAGTATAGTAACAATCAAGTAGCAGCATTAAAAATGTATGGAAAAGTGACAACTATTTTTCTCATATGGATAATTTGTTTGACTGGATGTATTCTAGCACTTTTTGTTGAGGTGGTGTTGTGGAACGCTGCAAGATTTATAGCTCTATGAATACACGATTTTCAATCACACTATTTGAAGGACAGTTTAGGACATATGGATGTAATAACTCAAAGTGCTTTTTGTTCAACTTGTTTATAATACTGAATAGAATAATAAACATATTCATGCTCATAAAAATCAAAGTTTAAAAATACATAGAACAAAAGTTATTGCAACCAACTATTACTAAACGAAGTTAATAAACGTATATTCGAACTTATAATAAATGATCGAGTCAAAAATTTTATAAATTCTAAGAATCAGTTGTTTAAGTACATAATTAGCTCCATAAACTGGCCATTATAATGTTTTATTTGAAAAAACAAATGCTTACATAAACACTATGTAAATGTGTCACGTAGTATTTCCCAGCATATACATTAAACTGCTAGTAAAATTATAGGCTTTCAAGTATGTGTGCATTGTGCATAATGTCTTTTAATTCAATTCTTTGAAATCATTGTACAAATGTTTTGATTAAAGTTTTCTTTGAGGTGTGTATTTCCTTTCAAAAAGGAAGAAATAGCCAATTTGTAATTATTATATTTTGTAATATATGACGTCAGTTATTGTTAGTTAACACCGAGTTTGCATAATAACAATGAATAATACACGAGTTCTGACGCATTTTGGGTTAACAATGCTTTTCATGATTTTATCGCATTGCACATCCACAAAAAGTTTGTTTACTATGCAACGCATTGTGTTTTACACACTGCATTTAAGCCAATTGTAATTGTTTACAGTAATTGTGCACCGTATTTTATATTTATATTTCATATTCTTGTGGGGTGAATAAGCCCTCCACGTGTATCTTTTAATTTTCTTGTTTATCTTAAATTATGTGCAATGGGAGGCCTACATGATAATATTCGTATAACAATGTATCTAAATTTTTTGGTCAAAAATTCAAAAGTGTATGTTTGTTACTACTATCAAGTACATCACACAATTATATATATTTCATATATAAGTGTGTTTTTGTTTGGAATAAAACCTGACACACCCACATACCACAAGATTTTTTAGACAATTTTAGCTTGGTGACAAATAGAAAACCACTTAAATATTTTGGATTGGAGGTGTGTCAATGCCAAAAGGTCTTAGTCCTTACCTGTTGTTGGTCTTTGTTAAGTCAATAGGAGCTACTAAAATTCTTTAATATTCTATTTACTCTTGTTATAAACCAACTACCAACAGCTTACTTTGTTGTGTGCATCAACAACTTTTTTGTAAATTCATACAGATGTATCGACAGCAAAATGAGTTCACTCTTATGAAGCTTTTCCATTTAAAATTTTACATTTGGAAAAGAGTGATTTACTTTTTGCAATGTCTGCAAGAAAATTTGCCTTTGTTTTCTTCGTGTTGGTTACTAGAGCGCCATTGTCATTAGTGTTATGTCAACCTAAAGATTTTGAAACAAGTTTTCTTATTTTTGAGACATTCTACTTGCCCCAGAAGAAAGTTCTCTTGACAATTAACAGTTACCATAAAATGCGCGATCTTCATGGACCAAACATTCAATTTAATATCCCAATATTATTGTTCGCAAATACATTAGCTCAAGCTTGTAATACCTCACTTCTTTCCAGATTAAGTGCTTCTAAGCTGCAGCGTTCTAACTATCCAACAGTAGTTCCCAGAGTAAAAGTATTTGACAATTTTGGAGAAACTGTTCAAAAGATTTGGCAATTGTACCGGAAACAAGAGGGAAAATCTGACAACAACCAATAACCATTTTTTGTTCAAAGCATGTCTACAGATATTCAATTCGCATATTGCGACAACATTCGTAACAAAATAGAAAGCGTTTGGGGATTTCATGTGTTTACCAATTGTTTTGATTGCTGGACGTGGTTGTGTATTTTAATATCTATTGTATTTGTTGCATTGAACCTTTCATGGGAAAAGACAGGCGGCTTCAAATCTCCCGAAATATTCAAAACGGCATCAGCCTTCATCTCTTCTTCGACAACAGGTGGCAAACCAATTCATTCAGGAGTATTCACTTTATGGATGTTTGTCTGTTTAATAATCAACAATTACTATACTGGCTTAATAACAAGTGGCGTTATAAGCCCCCCTGCGCCTGAAACATTAACAAAAGTTCAGGACCTAGACAGAAAAAACTATTCGTTGATCTACAGTTTTCAAATGCCTCTATCAACCATAAAAAATACTGTAGCAACCTTTACTTCTTCTGATAAATTTAATGACGACACATTAGATAATAGTCGGAGCCGTGATATGAAAGTTTTACAAAAGTTGCTCAAAACTGCTCGAGTCATTGAAAACAAGGAAAAATTCGGGAGCATGCTGGCAAATGGAATAAATGGTATTAGTAAATTTGCTACAGTTTCTGACTGGCCGTTTGTTCTTTTAGCAGCATCAAGTTCTTCGGTGCATATTAAAGATCACAGTAAAAGAGCTTGCTATGTCGGCAAAGAGCTAATACCAAGTGGTTCTGTTTATTGGGCGATTTTACCTCCCAGACATACTTTTGTTGAGCAAATATTTCAAGCATTGGTAGAAGCTGGGCTTGTAGACTACTGGATTAATGAAGCATTAGGCGTGTCGTATTCTACAAGAGTTCAGGACCGATCCATGGTTAAAAGTCTTACTCATATTGTATCAAAATTTAGAGACAATCAAGTAAAAGGCTTAAAAATGCATGGGAAGGTGGCAACTATTTTTATCTTCTGGATAATTTGTTTGTGCGGATGCATGCTAGCTTTTTCTGTTGAGATGATTGTTTGTAATAATGGATAACCTTGTGAAGATTTGGTTATGTAATAAGTAGTATGTTAGACGCTGTTCCCAAATTTGCACTTCCAGAGACAAATGAAACGTTATACGAAAATTCTTGCATGATAACGATAAACTATTAAAAATTACGCTTTATATTTGAAACTTTTATAATGAACGACCTAAACAGGTTCTGACAAATACACCTTTGATTGCGTTGTTGCTGTATCCAATTAAATTAACATAGTGTAATTTTTTTTGTAAATTTTCTAAATTTATGATTATTTTGTCATTGATAAAGTTTTAAAGTAAAGTAAAGTAAAGAATCAAGAGAATATTTAGTATTCAAAATCACAAAACAAAATGTTTACAAATAGGATAAAAGTTTGTGTGTAATTGGCTGCATTAACATTATTGTCATTTTATGTGATAAGATGATGCAAAATTTGAAGGCTAAATCATAATTCCTTTGTTCCTTTGTGTTATGGTAAGGCAGCTAAGTATATTTTGTTTAAAATTTTTGAGCCTTGCATATAATTAAGAGTGGCAAAAGTGTTTTTATGTTAGATACACATTAACAAATGGTAATAATTATATTGTGTTGAGCTTATTGTCGTTAGGTTAATAACGTATTTTGCAATAAAAAAATACACAACATTCGACCAATGGCGCACTCTGCTTACAATATGTTTCAAGAATATTACGTAGCCCACATCAGTCAATTATTAAGAGTTATTCACTTAGATTGAAAGAGCTTGTTTTTTGTATTACTTTAGTGTATTGGCAACGCATCATTTAAGCCAATTTTTGAAGATAATTAAGTTCTTACGAAATCTTAAATCTAAACCATTAAAAAATATCAAAAATATCTGGTTATATAAATGCATAAACCTCCAACATTAATATTTTGATATTATATTCCTTTGTATATTTAATTCCTACGTAATTTCGATCTTTTCAGTCGAATTGTTACTACTACTATACTATATCTATTATATCTTAATGTATGGTATAGCGGTCGGTGTCATTTGCATCATATAATTATGAATTTTTATCATGTATACTACTTGGATTAAAACATGACACACCCTAAAACACCGAACATGCAACATCTATCTATTCTTCTTCTTTCTTCTTCTAAAAATGCTATTTGAAATGTGTCAATGACAAAAGGTCTAAGCCCTATAATTGTTCTTGTGTATTTACGGTGAAATAAATCTGAGGTGTTTAAATTTTATCTCACTTAACATTTTCATTTATCACAAACAAGGCTTCAAAAATTTTATTCTTCTTGTGCGATCGTACGAACGTATCTTTTACAAACGAAAGTAAAGAATAGAAAGACTAATATCTCGTATATGCACTAATTAGGGTGCATTGAGGGTGATAAAATAGAGCCTTTAAAATGTCTATAAAAAGTTTAACATTGATTTACCTTGTCGCAATTGCTAGTTCAATCTCAAGTTCCCCAAAAGCTTTACACGAAAATTTTCTTATCGTTGAAACGCATCATTTTCCACAGGATGTAGTTATTTCTACAATTCAAACTTACAAAAGAGTAAGCGATCTTCATGGACGAAAAAATAAGTTTCATGTGCCAATGTTTTTACTATTCAACACAATGGCACAAGCCAACAATGCCTCACTTCTTGCAAGAATAAGTGCATCTAAATTGAAGATGTCAAAGCATCCTTTATTATTACCCAGGGTGAAAGCATTTGATAATTTTGGGGAAACAGCTGAAAATCTTTGGCGTTTATACAGGAAACCAAAAGATAAACTTGAGGCAAATAATTATTCAGCTTTTGTGCAAAGTGTACCTACAGACATTCAGTTCGCATATTGTGACGAAATTCGAAGCAAAATTGAAAGCGTTTGGGGATTTCAAGTGTTTACAAGTTGCTTTGACAATTGGATATGGTTATGTATTTTAATATCTATACTAACTGTTAGCTTTTATCCTTCATGTGTAAAAACAGGTAGTTTACAAACTCCTCAAGTTTTTAAGGTGGTATCAGCTGTTTTCTTCCAATCAATATCAAATAAGAAATCAGGCCCTTCTGGAGTATTTACGATTTGGTTGTTTGTCTCCTTAATAATAACGAATTATTATACTGCATTTATCACTAGTGGACTTATAAGTCCTCCTGCACCGGATACGATGTCGACAGTAAGAGATTTGTATGCTAAGAACTACTCGTTGATATATAGGTCCATATTGCCCCTGTCATCAATAAAAAATACAGTAGCATCCCATTACTCCTCTGAGAAATATTACAAAACAAGTGGTAATTATCGGATGCGGGATATGAGAATTTTACAAAAGATGCTCAAAGATGCTCGTATTATTCAAAACAATGATGATTTTGCGAACACATTAGCTAATGGAGTGAATGGATTTAGTAAATTTGCAACCGTTGCTGACTGGCCTTTTGCACTTTTAGCAGCATCAGCTTCACCTGTAAAAATAAAAGATCATAGCAAACGAGCTTGTTATGTGGGCAAGGAGCTGATACCAACTGGATCTTTATATTTTGCGATTCTACCTCCTAAAAACTTGTGTGTCCTGAAAAAATTTCAAACATTTGTAGAAGCAGGAATTGTAAACTATTGGGTTAAAGAAGCATTGGGTTTGACGTACTCTAGAAGAGTTCAGGACCGTACAATGGTAAAAAGTCTTACAAATATTTTATCAAAATTCAACGAAAATCAGGCAAGAGCCTTAAAAATGCATGGGAAAGTTGCAACTGTTTTTCTTTTGTGGATAATTTGTTTGGGTGGATGCATGCTAGCGCTTTTTGTTGAGGTGATGTTTTATAAGAATGTGTGTGTAACTAGTTAAATGACGGCTTAATACAAATGGCAATAGTTCCCTAACGTAAGTAATTAGTACAATTGGCACTGTTTGGTAATTTTAATGTTTAAGACGTAGACGCATAAAATACAAGATCTAACAAAGATAATTTTGTAACAAGTTAGATATTAAAATTTCAAAATATACCAGAAAATACGATAAATGACAATTCAATTAGGTTTAATTAAACTTAGATTACAATATTTAAAAATATAATTGACTCATACAATTGGCGCTTGGAATTCCTTTCTTTTATTGTAAATTCAAACTTACATACATAGGGTAATGTACACCATATACAGTAACTAACTATTAATTACTTTCGCTTTTATACCTTATATAAGCACAACATTAAGAATTAAGAATCAAGCCATACAAATGTGTGATTAAATGCTGCCGTAACACGCTGTTAATACGATATAAGCTTACTCATGAAATTCTTAAATAAATACAAAGACCAAGAGGACGTGTTGGTATTGCAAATTATAGAACACCGTGTTTGCTTACCGAACAAAAATTTGTGGATAATTGTATGCTATGCTGTTTGACAATTCCTGGACTGAAAAAGGTCTGACGTATCATGTACATAATTTGAATGCTTCATTCAATATATTGATTATAGCTTGCTTCATAAGTATTTTGGAGTTGCGCTACTACTAATTTTGTTAAACGGTTTCAGGTGTAGGGGATCATTACGAATAATAAAATATGCAATTTTTTGTCCCTTTTATGTTGAATCTTTCGTTATTGCAGTAAGAGTATGCAGTGCATATAAAGAGTTATACAAAATCAACTATTTATGAATAGAAAAACGTATATTACACAACGCAATTCAGTCGAATAAAATATTCAACAAACTCAAAAATAATACTTTTAATACTTATCGTCGCGTTTTATAATTAAATCATGCACAACATGTTCTGGGTTGGTCACTTGTGCGATCGTTTTGTGATAAGTGCTTTTGATTGTTGCATTTTTTGGCATTGGCCATGTGATGTAAGCCACTGCCGAAGTAATATTAAACGAACTTATTATCAGACAAATATTTTCCCGTCGATATGGCAGTTTTAGCATTTTCAGCTATTATTTACCTAAGTCAGCTCTATATTTGTAGTTCAAGTGATACGCCAAAAAAGATTTTAATTTCTGACACGTCTTTTTTGAATCAAACAGAAGTGCTTTTAACACTACGCAGATACCCAAATATGCGTAGTATACTTGGAAATCTTACCAAGTTTAATGTGCCAGTAGTCATATTTGGCTATACACTTGCTCAAGCAACAAATTCTTCACTTCTCGCTAGAATCAGTGCTACAAAAATTCAAATGTCAACTTATCCAACAGTTCCTTCCCGAGTGAAAGTATTTGACATACGTGGGCTAACAGTACAAGATATCTGGATGATGTTTAGAAGGCGAAAACGTAGTACCATACAGTTACCAAGTTTTGTGCAAATTCAATCAATGGATATACAATTCGCATATTGTGATGCGATTCGTAGAAAAGTTGATAGCGTTTGGGGCTTTCATGTTTTTACGAATTGCTTTGATAATATGATATGGACTTGTATCATACTGTCAATATTAAGCGTTGCTTTATACCTTTCGTGGGAGGAACAGGGTAAATTAGAGATTCCCAAAATAATTAAAACTTTAGCGCCCTTAGTTTCGCCGTCGATATCAGGCAAGAAATCAAACAATTCTGAAATATTCACTTTGTGGTTGTTTGTCTCTTTAATAATTACCAACTATTACACTGGCTTAATAACTAGTCATCTTATAAGTCCACCTGAACCTGATACTATGTCAACAATACGAGATTTGTACGCTAAGAACTACTCATTAATTTATAATCACGAAATACCGCTGATTACTGTAAAAAATACAGCGGCATCTCATATCGCCTCCGAAAAATTTCACAACACAACCCACATCTTTTCGCTGAGTCGGGATATGAGAATTTTAGAGAAACTGCTGGAAACTTCTCGCGTTATTGGAAATATTGAGGAATTTGGGAAGATTATGGCTAATGGAGTTGTTGGCTTTAGTAAATTTGCATATGTTGCTGATTGGCAGTTTGCGCTTTATGCTGCGTCGGTATCTTCTGTGCATATAAAGGACCATCAGACAAGAGCCTGCTATGTGGGAAAAGAACTTTTGGCGTCTGGGCCTGCACACTTTGTTTTGCTTCCGCCTGGAAATACTAATGTTTGGGGGAAATTTTCTACTTTACTGGAAGCCGGAATTGTGGACTATTGGTGGAATGAAGTTTATAGTCTGATGTATTCTCAAAGGGTTCAAGATCGTGCGATGATTAAAAGTCCGACAAATATTGTGTCTAAATTGGACGAAAATCAGACAGTAGCTTTGAAAATGCAAGGGAAAGTGAAAACCATATTTCTCTTGTGGATAGTATGCTTGATAGGATGCATTTTAGAGTTTTGTATTGAGTTAATATTTAGAAATATTACTTATTATTGTACCTAAGTAGCAATGCAAAGATTACTGTAAAATGTCGATGTAAGTATTCTGGTAATAATAGTAATAAAAGTTATCAAGCTTTGATTTAATCTGATGCTGAGTTTCAAATACTTCAGTTGTTTTATCCTGCTTAGTACACCTTGGTTAGACATTTTATTATTATTTCAAGCAAACATGTACATATTATTGTAGTTCATCGCTTTCAATGTCTACAAAATATTTAGCATTCATTAATTTTCCCCATTTATAAGCTGAATTATTTCTATCAGCATCATCGATATGTCGATCCATAGTAAATGTACATCCATGTTGTCAATGTCATGAAATCTCTAATTAATGTTAAGAAATACATTAAGTTAAGTTCTAAATTTTTTATAAGGCGACTGCATAGATTTGTAATACCTCATAGCGGTGTAGGGCTATAGTCTAAATATAATCATTTAAAAAACGACTTAGAAAATTTTGACGAAATTTCAGAAATAATAGTTAAAAAAATAAAATAAGATAAAAATGCAAACATTTGAGTGCACATAAAGCGCGCGAAACGTCATTAGGTGAACGGTAGATTTACATAATGCGTGATTTCGTAAAATTCTTAAAATACGACCAATGCTAGGATTGTATTTCAAGAATCAAATTATTTGGAATCATTAACTTCTTCTGAATCAGTTGAAACTAATTGCTTTGTATGACGGTTTTATATCGGCGGCCATCTCAAACATTTGTACAAGCTGGAATTGTAGACTTTTGGGTTAATGAGGCATTTAGTGTGACATATTCTAGAAGAGTTCAGGATCGTACGATGTTTAAAAGTTTGTACATATTTCATCCAAATTCAATGAAAATCAGGCAAGAGCTTTAAAAATGCATACAAAAGTGGCAACTATTTTTATTTTATGAATGTTTTGCTTGGGTGGGTGCTAGCACTTATTGTTGAGGTGATTTTTGGTAATACTGAAGAGAAATATGAGTAAATTTGTTTCAAATGTAACAATTTTTATGCAGTTTGGAAAACTACATAATTCTATTTGTTTATTTCTAAGAAAATGTGTACTATGCAACGCATTGTGCCATCTACATTGTATTTTAGCAATTTTTGGTACACTAATTACATACAAAGTTATAGAACCAACATTTGATACCCCATTGAAATAAATAAGCCTTTGGCGTTCATCGTTTAATTATTTATATAATTTTCGAATATTGACAATGGGAAGCCCATCTGGAATTTTTTAATGCAACAGTAATTCTATTCAAAATTTAAAAAGTTTATAATGGTTATTATTATTGTATGTTTAACAAAACAATGCGCCTTTTTTGTCCCTATGTGTCGGTCAATTTGGCATGTACATTTAAGTTTTAAATAAAGTATAATTGTTAACGTTAAATACAGTGGTTGAAGTCTTTTTAATTATTCATTTTTTATATTGAATTCTTGCGTCGACTTTGGATCTGTCTAAAGTTTGGAGGTATGTACTTTTTTGATAGAGTGAAATTTATAGTCAGTAATTTACCAGTAATTTTTATATTGTGCTGTATGTATCGTCAATAGATTAGCAAGTTTGCAAAATAAAATACATGACAAACGACCGATGACGCGCTATGCTTCCTACTTACAAAATATTTATGATTATTACGTATTACACATATTCAAGCTTTTTAGAACCATTCACTTTGATTTGAATAGCGTGCTTTATCTAACACTTTTATATTTTACGTATGCATCATTTAAGTTTATTTTTGATGACTAATTACTTACAATATTTTGAATAAATGCAATTTCTAACGCATTTATACAATATATGGCATTATAAATGCATAAACCAGCAATATCAATCTTTTGATATTTTATTCTATTGTATATTTCATTCCCATGTAATTTCGACCTTTTCAGTCAAACTTTCTTACAATATATGTATAACATCCATTATGTCCTTATGTACGGTTGTATAAGAACCGTTGTCAAATGCATCATATAATTGTGCCTATTTTCATCATACATTCTTACTTGGCCTAAAATGCGACGCACCCAAAAAATCTAAGATGTAGTATCTATTTTTTTCTTCTCCTGAGTAAATCTGAACCTTTAAATTACTTTCGCACTTAACGTATACGTTTATTACAAACAAGGTCCCAAAACTTGTATTTTTCCTGTGTGTAAACAATCTTTTAAATAAAAATATAAAGACTGGTAATTCGTATGTGCGTCAATAAAGTTGTATTTGGGGCAACATGATTTAGTCGATACGATGTCTTCAAAAATTTTAGCATTTATTTGTCTCGTTGCAATTGTAAGTTCAATCTCAAGTTCCCAAAAAGCCTCACAGGAAAATATTCTTATCGTTGAAACATATCATTTGAATTTAGAGAAATTGCTGTCTACACTCCAAACATACAAAAGAATGTCTGACCTTTACGGACAAAACACTCCGTATAATGTGCCAATATTACTGCTGTACAAAACGGTTGCTAACGCTGCAAATGTTTCACTTCTGGCTAGAATAAGTGCTTCTCAGCAGCAGAAATCAAGGCATCCGACATTAATACCCAGAGTTAAAGTTTTTGCCAGTTTTGGAGAAACAGTTGAAAACATTTGGCGCTTGTATAGGAAACCTGAGGCTAAACGTAATACAAAACAATATCCAGTATTTGTTCAAGGTGTATCTACAGACATTCAATTCGGATATTGCGACCAAATTCGGAGCAAAATTGATAGCGTTTGGGGATTTCATGTGTTTACAAATTGCTTTGATAAGTGGATATGGTTATGTATTTTGGTATCTATACTTACTGTTAGCTTTTATCTCTCTTGGGAAAAAACGAGTGATTTAAAATCTCCAGAAATTTTTAAAGTGGTATCTGCCATCATTTCTGTCCCCAAAGCAGGTGCCTCTGAGGTATTTACTGTGTGGTTGTTTGCTTGTTTAATAATTACTAATTACTACACAGGCCTGATTACAAGTGGAGTTATAAGTCCTCCGGCGCCTGATACTATGTCGATAATAAGCGATCTGGATTCTAAGAATTTCTCGTTGATTTATAGGACCCAACTGCCTTTTTCCGCTATAAAAAATACAGTAGCATCTCATATTACTTCTGAGAAATTTCAGAACAGTAGTCTTCGTAATTCTCGGGGACGGGATATGAGAGTTTTGCAGAAATTGCTCAGAACTGCTCGTGTTATTCAAAACAGTGATGAATTTGCGAACACAATGGCTAATGGGGTACATGGTTTTACCAAATTTGCAACCGTTGCTGACTGGCCGTTTGCATTTTTAGCCATATCAAGTTCCTCGGTGTTCATAAAAGACCATAGTAAACGAGCCTGTTATGTGGGAAAGGAGCTGATACCATCTGGATCTGTATATTTTGCGATTCTACCTCCTAAAAATATGCTGATTTGGAAAATATTTCAAGCATTTGTGGAAGCTGGAATAATAGACTATTGGGTTAGTGAGACATTAGGTTTGACATATTCCAGAAGAGTTCAGGACCGAACAATGGTAAAAAGTCTTACTCGTATTTTATCCAAATTCAGTGAAAATCAGGCAAGTGCCTTAAAATTGCAGGGGAAAGTGGCAACAATCTTTCTCCTGTGGATGATTTGTTTGGGTATTTGTATGCTAGGACTTTTTGCTGAGTTGATTTTCTATAAGTCTGTATAACTTTGTGTAAAACATAACTAATAACAGAATGTTCCTTCTCTTTTTGATATCTTTTGTTTCGATGCCACGGAATTAAGTCTTAATTAACAAATATTCGGGTAAAACTTCCTGAAACATGCTTTTATTAAACTATGAGGTTATCATAGTTCTTGAAGTTTTTCCGGAAAAACAAGAGCCAATAAAAATGTGATGGTATTTTAAATTTCAAAATGCAGTGTATGCGTAACGGAAAAATCTTGGGTATAGTAATAGCATATTATGCTGACTATTCTTTTGAGCCTATGAAATGATATGCTACCATGTGTGAAAGCTGAAGTTCCAAAAAGTTTGAATACAGTTCTGATTTTAGTTGTTAATGTTATTTCCACTGTATTTTAGTGTTGCATCATAATAAATTTTGTATAACGTTTTCGGGAAAAGTATATAGGTAAGAGATAAATAGAAAATTTTTGTTTTGTATTGGATTTATCATTATCGTATTTAATCTCAACGCATTTCGCGCATAAATATGTACATTCGAATATTTTAAGCATCGTTATAGGTAATGCCTTGAAAGCATATGAAAAAGAAGAATTAGTTACGACTGAATGAAACAGTTATTTTTGATACATTTTACCCATTATTATACAATATGACGCGGCTTACTCGTTTGATACTTTGTTTTATAGACTGGTTGCTAAAAATGAGTTTTGTAACTCATTTTTAATGTGCTATAATATGGCAAGTACTGATATAAAGTAGCACTTGAAATAAAAAATGAATTGAATTGATGCACTACCCATTTTTGTTGTTAAATAGTCATTTAGAATGCTTGTCATTTTATATTGCTCCGTATTGAATAAACAATTGAGCCGTAGATAATACTCCATACACATCCTTACGACGAAGCAAATCAGACTAAATTAAAGGTACATCGGTACCTAAGAGGTAGCACAATGTCATAATAAAACCAAACGAGGAACCTATAGCTTTAAGTGCCAATCAAAATATATATCTAAGTTTTCGACGCAAACTAAGGAATATAATTTGGCATTGGTAATTAATAAAATTATGTCAATTTGATATACCATACATTTCCCTGTACATGCAATTTTGTTTTTTAATTTCACTTCCTTAATTGTCTTGAGATGTTTGAATGAAATGAAAAACTAAAAGATTTGTCTAACGGACACAATTTTTATTTATTGATTAATTTTTTTTTGTAATGTATATTTTATTTCATGAAATCGCTAACATTCAACAAGCAATACTTTTTATTATCGGAATTATCATCTACTATATAAACATATGTTTATTTCTTTCGCATTCCAAGCAACAGCAAATCTGTAATTCGATTAATACAAAAGGACTGAAAAACCAGAGGCGTCCTTTTATCAATAAAATTTGACATGCCAAAGCGGATTTTCAAGGTGGGCAGAGATCTAAAATATCTTCGAATATACACACTAAAAAATATATACTTCATCTAAAGTAAAAACACACTTCGAATATAGTGTGAATTGCTTTAATGCTACATGA
>JAQIXW010000114.1:0-48329 GCA_034700685.1 Willowsia buskii | reverse complement strand
TTTTTTGGAAAGGTTTAAGTTGTTTTCCTCCATTGTATACTATCAGCATATAGATTTTTGTGTGTTCAGTGTAGAGAGGCGAGGCGGGCGGGTAGTTAAAATAAAGTAGAAACTCATTTTTTCTCCTTTTCTCTCTGTTTGCACATGTGTGCTAATACTACGAAATCCGCACAATCTATTCATCGTGGTAGTAATAGTAGTAGGTATTTTCTCTCACACTTATTTTTCTCACTACTCGCTCCTTTTTTGTACTTTTTAACTGCCCAAATAATTACTACTTTTGCCGAGAGTGTGTGGGACGACGACGTGAATGCTTGGTGGTGTGGTGAACTGCCAAAAAATCTCAACTGCAAAACATAATCGCGCAATAAGCCCCTGTTTCTATGAAAGGGAACCATGTATGCAGTAGTAATGTGTTCTTTCCTCCAGTTGAGATTTATATTGGCTAAGGAAAATACTTTGGGCAAATTGATATTATTAGTTGGAGCTGCTGCTGTTTCTGCAGTTTCTCCTCCTCGTGGTGTTGTTGATGATGATGTGGCTGGTTTATGTGGAAGGAAGAAAAAAGACGCAAATTACGTATTGTGGCAAAAAGGCAAGAACCTATAAACAAAATAATATATTGTGTGTGCAAGTTTGTAAAAAGAAAATAATATGGAGTTTGGTTACCTTTAGGAGAAGAATAGGTAGTAAAAATGTAGGTAAATATATAAAAGCAAAGTCAAAAGTATTGCACACACACACACGCATACATACATAATATATAGTCAGTCGTCAAGCAAGCCATTACTCACCACTGGTTCCTTTTTCTGGTCGTCGTCTTCTTCTTCGTTAGTTTCTTTATTTTTGCACGGGAAAAAGGGAAGACGACGTATGACGATGGTGGTGGTAAGTGAGTTGTGCAATAATGTATTTTTACGAGCTGCCAGTTGCCACTTGACAAGTTTCTCTGATAAAATACTTATCTTGGACGTACAGACAAAAACCGAAAAGAAATATGTCTGTTGTGTATGCATGTATGGAACAGAATCACAGCACGATAGTTTGCACTTGTTTGCAAGTTGTGTCACAGCAAAATCATCATCATCTTAGGAAAATGTGTGAAGTTTTTTTTCCTTAAAAAATCTGTGCTGCTTCTGCTTCCAAATATTACTCTCTCCACCGCGTATTCATCTTTATACCAGTGCTCTAGGCTTGCTCGGTTGTAAAACCTTAAAAATACAATTTTTGCATATACATACAATATATTGTTACGGTGCTGTAGGACATCAGCTTTGAACAAGCGCTTCCACTCACAGCCATTATAAAAAATATACAAGTAGAACGGCTGCTGCTGATGTGTTGTAGGATTTTTATGGAGATTTTTATGAGCGTCGACTCACACTGTCATAATAAATGAAGAATTTTAATTTCTTTATATACTTCTCTATTTCTTTTCCTCCTCCTCCCTCTTCTCTTGTCTCGTTCGCATCATTTTTTTTCCACTGGTTATTGCTCTTCATTTTTTCATCTTGCTTTCTTAACACATTTTGTGTAGGTAGGAATTTCGACTCGGAAGAAGGAATCTGTTCCCTTTGTGTGTGCGTAGCTATGGGCATTGTTCAAGGCTTCTACAATGTAAAGAGCACACACCAATTGTTATGCAAATGACGAAAGCAATTGTAAGAAAATGAGTATTTATGAGCGAGTCAGTTACGATGATGATGATAATAAAGATGATAATAACAAGTCACTAGTTTGAAGGAAGCTTGTAGCTGAACGAATTTTTTTTCTCCGTGGATCAATCCAATCCAGGCTTCCATAATCAACGCACCGACTAGTGATAATGAAAAGCGGTTTTGTTGCTAGTGGTGGAGGTGGAAGGTATCACACCACTACAAGTTCACTTTTTTATTGACCACTCATTAAGTAATGGTAATTTTTTTTAAAGCGATTTTTAAAATGAGTATATTATACAGTTGTTAGATAAAATGTAACCTTCTCTGATAACCAAGCTCTGGTACAGTTAGTTAAGTTGTTTCATTCATACTGTCACATCATTGTTTATTGAATGGGGCATTGTGAATGACCTCCCATCCAAAAAAATCTGCGATAGTATATAGTATTTTTTTGTGAAAGAGTATCATAAAATTTTACAATATGATAGCAAGTTACTGTTTCTTCCTCCTAAAGTGAAGATTGTAGACGAAAAGTCAAGTGTTAGACAGGCAGTTTAAAATCCGACGCAACCTTGTTTTCTGATTCGTGTCAGTCGTTGAACTGTTGCTGGTGGAGTGGTGTGCGAACAGCAAACCAAGTCAATAATTTGTATTAATAGTACTTGTTGGAACCTGCCATATTAATGAAGTCAAGTGACACGAGACATGACAGGACATACATTAGGATGAGATTGGCTTTTTAGCAAATAACAATAAATAGTTTGCGCAATGATTTTTCGCGTGGATTTTCATTACTGCTACTGCTTTTCCTCTAATTACTCTATCATCGGTATCATCATGGTTTCCACATAGACTTGTCAAATTTCCAGAGTAGTTAACTTGCGGGAAGTAAAAACAACGAGAAAACATCAACAGTAGCGGTAGTAATTATAATATAATCAAGCACACGTCGTACTTAACATCTATTCAGCTAAATGGAATAATGAGATGTCGTTTTTTATGATTGAACCCTTTTCATTAGTTGACTAGGTTTTCCCTTTCCACGAGCTATATTCTCCTCTAAATATATTAGCGTGTCAAATAGAATATGACATGAGCCTGACTACATCCGGTTACTGGTTTGTGGTGGTGGGTGTTTGATGACAGGCTTGGCTTTGGCATTCTAATGACAAACATAGGCGGTAGCGGCGCTTTATTTTGCTAGAGCGTTTGTCGCATTCATCAGTTAAGTGCTTGCCAGGTCTACACTGCTGACTGTAAACAGCATTAGCATAATAATAATATACTTTTTTGTGGGGAAACGGTGAAAGATGAAGAATAGAGAGAACCACCAACAAGGGTAACAACGGTAAATTGAAGCACTTTGTTTTAAAAGGAAAATGGTGGAGACGAGAAAAGATGGAAACTGCTAAAGAGCTATCAGGAATGACAATAATAATAATTGCGTTATTACCACGTACATTATATATGATACACATTTACATCAACTCACTTAAGTTGTTGCTTTCATACATGAGTGTGCTTTGTGGAAGGGAGAAACGACATCATGATCATGCCATTACAATCCAGTCATCATCACAACAGCACACATGACAACTTAGTTTTTGCACAATTTTCTCTCTACACACAGTTAGCAGTAGTTGATGATGTGTTGTTGTTGTTGTTCTTGTGAATAGTCTGTCGACGAATTTACTTTAGTGTTTAGTTGGGTGAGTTGAGTGTTGGTGACTTTACAAACTTTTATTTTTGTTAGTAAATTTTACATCTTAAGCGCATTACTAGCATCCAGTCAGTCTCCCTATTTCACTACAGCTAATGCAATGCTCCTGCTGCTGCCACTGTGCTCATTTTCGAACAAGTCATTTTGTCACTCACTCGCAGTCATACAGTCAGTCACTTTATTCTCTTGCAGCGATTGCATACATACCTAGTGCTACTATGAACGCGTACATATGCACCACTGCTCTCCTCAGTAAGAGTGAGGATGACGACGACGGTAAAAAGAGTGAGAAAGAGAACCGAAGGAGAAACTCCATTAATAGCTTGGTCTATATAGATGTTTGAGTACTTGGAGTAATTACATGTTGTCTTGTTTGTAAGAGCCCACTTTACTAAAAACTCTACTTTCCTCTAACCTCCACATCCACACAAATCTTTATTGCATGTATGTACATGGTTACCCTATTACTGCTACATCTATAACAGTCACAATCAGTCAGAGAGTGTGAACCATTCATGAATCTGTCGTCAGTTCACAACACTTTATTACTTATTCAGAAGAAAATAACACCAACCGTCATAGTTAGCACCGTAATAGTTGTCGCATATGTGCCATTTTCCCTTTACATGTTAGCCCAATAGAAGGAGGGAAAACCCTTTGCCTCATTTGTTAGATATTTTCGGTCGATTCTAGTTCCCCCTTTGAATAATGCTATATAGTGATAAATAGAAATGAGGACTACATAGGAATGAGCCAAAGCGACTAGTGATCCATGCCATGCAACTTGAGCACACAAAGTCAAAGCAAAATAATACTGCCGTTGTTGCCGTTAATACTGATGCTGTATTCTCCTCTTCTTCGTAGCATGCAACTCCTCCTGTTGTGGTTTCCTACGAAGAAGGCTATTAAGAGAGTTGCCAAAATCACTTGTAAAATGTTGTAAAACTCTCTTCGAGTTTTAAAAGTCAGCCAGCAGCAGCGAAAACTGAAACGGGATGTGTGCGTAGTGTAGATAAATAAATAAATGAGTGGTGTGTGTGTCTATGTGTATGTTCATGTAGCGGTACGTATACTACAAACCAGTTAGTATCGCACACTTGGTCTAGTCTACACACAATATATAGCGTCGTCAACTTGTCTCCTCTTCTCGGTCTCCCTCTCTCTCTCTCTCTTCTCCCTTTCTCAAGAAGCAGAGGAAAGTGGTCTCCTCAATAAATCTCAATCCATTTTACACGCCTCATAATAACAGTAACAGGAGCAAAGGCTGCTGGCAGGCAAGAAAGGCAAGGCAGCCTAAGTGCCTTCTTAAAAATTTGTTACAAGGGCTTGGGAAAAACGCTCTTCTCTCTGGCTAGATTACTGGAGAGGGTTGGGTGATATGAATGTGTGGTAGTAATATCATGTATGGTTATTATTAACAAGCAAGAAAAGTCCAGTTCAAGAGACGAGAGCACTACACCAGTTCTTTTATTACCATCAGCGTCCTCATCATCTTCCTCACCGTGACACATGCACATTCACAAGTTGACACAAAAAATATTCATCCAGAGAGAGAGAGAAAAAAAGAGTCCAGAAGAGTGAGAGGATCATGCAGTGAGTTAAGTAGTGCATGCACTACACCCATTTATTATCGTCGGCAAGGCAAAATAATCAATGTACACATGTCCATTATAAAATACACTCATGTTTCGCTGGCGCTTTGGAAACGCAGTAGTAGGCATGCAAACAGAAAAGAATCTCGGCTCACACTTGACTTATGTATGTCGTCGGTATCTCGTTTATCATTTTACAAAAATTGATTGCTCTTATGTCATGAATGAATGAACTCGACTCTTGCTAAGTAGTATTTGTGTGTATGCATATATATGTGGCAGTGGTGGTTTGATGTAATATTGCTCCTTACCAACAAAACATACAATCTCAGTCACTTAGTCATTTAGTTACAGGGTCGCTCCGGCTCCTTTGAGTAGGAGAAGCGTAAAGGAGGAGAACTGCTTTTGGAGTAAATTTGATCTGATGTGTACTACACACTGCTACCAATTTTTTATGCGTGGGGCACAGAAATGAGGAGTGAGAAGAAGCTCAATAAATTCTTATTTGGGCTGATGGGATAGACAGAAAAGAGAGAAGCAAATGATGACGGTGATGATGATGCTAGTGACCTGTCGAGGGCAACGAAAATACACTGGGACATCTCCAAATAATAATGTTTAGTCAGAGGGTCTCTGAAAGAGGTGAATATTACTGTAGATTCTTGAGCAGAGCGAGATTAAAATGAAGACGGAAGAATCTCTAGAGAAATCATTGATACACATTTTTCCATGCATTTGCATAATATCCACACAGCTACATAGACAAAACGACATGCCCGACCGAGTAGATGAACAAGAATTTTCCACGTTTGCCATTTTTAAAGGAAACTTTTTTTTCTCACTTTCGTCGTCGTCGTCGTCGTCGTCCTTCCCTGTCGTATTACATGCTTTATTCCTGTGAGGACTCTCATAAATCATCCATTTCTTACAGCTTTCAACTGAATGGGGGAAATAGAGGACGACGAAAATACAAGAACAATTAGGCCAGTAAATACATTCCAAAAATAGCATAAAGTATAAGTAGTAGTATGAATTTATACCTAGTTCATATATACAAAGTTGTGCACTAAAGTAACAACTTCCATGCACATATGGAAGGAAAAGCTAGACGAAGAAAGTAAATATCTCTTTATATAAATTTTTTCCCGTCACTTCTTGGGAAAACTGTTTTAGAAAGGAGGATCTAGTGCTGAGAAAAAGGGCAAATTTATGCAGGCAAATCACCTCTGTGGCTTGTGAGAATCACTTGATGGATAAATTATGCATCGCAGCGGAAGAGTTTGTAAAATTGAAGTTTGCTTTTTCTCGTCGCTTTCGGTCCGTGTAGCCTCTTCTCAACTCTCTTTTTTTCTGTTGCTTTTCCTTCCTTTCGTCCTTCCATCTCAAGGAAGAAGTGTAATCCAAAAAGAAAGAAAAAAAAGAACTGGTCGTCAAGTATCTCATCTGGTCTCTGTTTTCTTGGTCGGCGATGTAAAAAATTGAACAAGCCAAGACAGAGTTTCAAGAGTGTCTGTCTCTTGAAGGAGCATCTCATTGTAGAACACTTCCCTTTACCAAGTTATTTTTGAAAAAAAAAGAAAGACTGAGCAAGGTACCTTCTTCTTCTTCTCCTTTTGATTCCGATTTTTTCTCTGCCAAAGTACATGGCATGATGAGCCATGTCGCAACTTTTCATCGTGTCACGAGAAAATGTTCCTCAGCATGTAACCCATTTATTTGAGAACGCCGTTGCAACTGGAAAATAAGCAGAGAGAAAGAAGACACATGTGTTATGTACTTGCTTCTGCAACGCAACGCGCTCACTCATGTTTATATTTTTCTTTCACACGTTCCGCCGTAATCGGTTCGCGATAGAATGACGCTCAAAAGCTGTATGCGAGCAATGTTTGCGACTCGGCAACAGCAACATGTAAATAGTTTTTGCAGTGTTGACCAAATGATGAGGAGATATGATGATGATAATGATAATTTTATTATTTCTCATGCTACGAGGCAGAACCGAGGATAAAGTAATCCGCACACATCTGGAACGAAGACGGGAGAAAATGTATAAAAATCTGAATTTTTGTCGGAATCCAATGAATTATTGCCAAAGTCGTCAACATCAGTCATGTCAGAGTACACTAGTTTGAGAAAGATGAGGGATGGTATGGCGCTGTTGGTTTATGGGATTGTTAAAGTTTTCCCCCTAAAAAGAGACAGCGAGGAGGGAAAAATTGGAGATGATGATGGTTATGATAATGATAAAGCATGTAAATGGCTGTAGTTGAGCAACTGTGCCAGTTGAGCAAGTTGGACATGATGAAGAGAAAAGAGGAAAGGAACGAAAGATAAAAAATTGTATTCAAAAAAGTAGGAGGCCAGAAGGTATATGCGCATTATGGAAGCACACAAAGCACGTTGCCATCATTTGTACTATTATCATCTTTGTCATCTTCATGCAGTCAGCTGGGACAAGGAAAACGGCAAATAATCATCTTGTAGAAATAAAAAAAGCAAGAAACTGGAAAGTTGGAAGATGGGAGAAGAAAAACGAACGTTTTTTTCACTGACTTGACGATAACTGGAAAAAATGAATGACATGCATGTCAAATGGAATCAAATAGGAAGCTAAAAAATGTAACGTGTCTGAACCTCGCATCACATCAGCTTCTTCGTTTTAGCATTTTATTCTGCAAGAAAGCAGCGAGACGAGAGTTTTTGGTTGCTATGAAAACAACAAAAAATGGAAATCTTTTCTTTTGAATACACTTTCTTCGTTACTGAAAATATTTATACATTACCACATCCCATTACTACATTTTGCTCTCGTGAAAAATGGCTAGTGAAAAATGCATAGCATTATATTATGTTTTGAAAGGTACAAACAAGCTTTGTACAAAGCTTTCAGCTATTTTGTAGAAAGGAGTCGTCGAGACGACGACGAAGAAGAGAAAAGAATGGCAGGAGAAAAATGGGGAAATGGGCAGATGAATGGATCAGATGAGCTATCCATTACACTCATCATATATCACTGCACATTATTGTATACACACATACAAGCGACAACGGTAACTGCCACTGTGCTTCGTACTACTATTCACTCAGCAAACGAAAAAAAATCTTGTTTTTTTTCCTTTGCAAAAGTAGACTTCACACAAGTGAACATGTAGACTAGTATACGATGGGGAGAGAAAAAAACGACATGGAGTCACAGGAAACGGTGTAAATGGAAAGATTCACAAGCTTCTCGCTATTTTCACGTATCAAGTAGTGAATTCCATGCGATATTACATGATAAGCATAATGCCCATATCTACGTTTATATGTTTATCATATTACTGTATATCTTGGTACAATGTCACATATAATGAGTAAACCATGCAGTGCACGGCGTTCCGTTCCATAGCGCCTTATTTTTTCCTCTCTGGCTAACTTTGCTACATCATCGACATTTTGGCGACATGGACGTTCCTATTGCCACCAGTACTCACAGCAACTGCACATGTAGCTTTAGTAATGCCTATATCGAAACGTAATTGAAGCAGGAAAAAATGTGGAAAAAGGAGGAAGAAATAGAAAAAAATGTTTCTACGTTGCATTACTTTACTACTTTGGTACGTTGTCGAAGAAATATTAGGAGGACGTGAAGTTAAAAAGCTTTCCAATGCTGGCTCATACATTTTAGTTGGAAACACATTATTCTTCCATTGCTTGGTAGTCTCCTATTTTTTCCCCGTTCTGGTCGCTCCTTCTAGAAAAAAAAAATTCTCAGCATGGGAAAGGAAAAGAGAGGGAGAGAGAGAGAAGCGTTCCCTCCACTGACACACATTAGTTTAGTCAGTCAGAGAAAGAGAGAGAGAGAGAGTATAGTGCTTAAAGTTTACAGGAGATTTTTCCTACAAGTTTACCGGACTCTGGTGCTCTTTCCTCAGGAAAAAACAGGATGTGGAAAAAATAGGAATAGAAATGGGGAAAATGTTTAGCTTGCATTCACATAGACATGTAGGTTCTCTCACTCCCTGCAGCCCACAAAGCTGAAGAAGGAAGGAAGAGGATAAAAAGAGGCATATGAGGTATTTATAGATGAAGAAGGAAGTAGTTGTATGGGTGGACTGAAGTGAGTAGTGAAGTAAGTGAGTAAGTAAAGTAACGAGTAAATGGATGGATTGATGGATAGTTCAAGTAAAGTGGAATCAAACGCTCGTTTCTTTCATTCTATTTTACTTGGTTGTTGTTGTTGTTCGAAGCAAACATTCATTTCGTTTGTGTGCGTATGGCATCCTAGATATCATAGTGGTCTTTGCTCTGTCATTCCTTAACATTTCCCCGTTTTTATTCCCTTTTCAGACTAATGTGTATGGGGGTGGTGGTGGTGTTTTTTTCCTGCCATTTCCGCTTTGAGGAGACAAACAAAGAGGAGAAAGAGCCTCATGAGGAGGAGGAGTTGGTGAAGGAGTAGGTTGGTTGTGGCGTAATCGTGGTGATGGAGGATGATGCAAATGGGGAATAACAAGAGATGCCATTATCCTTCCACATGCATTAAAATTAAAAGGGTCACATTATATTACGTTTCATCAACATGCTCGTCATCACTGTTGTCACCATCACGAATATTATGTTAAAAGACATGAGTTGGCATAAATAGAAAGCATTTTTCGTTAAAGACTGAAAAGAGAGAAAAGCGGTGTGAGTGGAAAGATTGAGCTGTTAAGTAAATAATGGAAGTGGGAATCTTCTTGTTTGTCTACACCTTTCCCCACAAATAGGCACACACACACACTCACACTGAAATTGTCAAGTTGTGATGAGGTGAAAAGAAAAAGAAACGGAGAGGGAAGGATGAGGAAAAAAATAATGGTGGTGAGGAGGAAATAATAACAAAAAATATAATAGCTAAGACTACACAGACCAAACAAGAACGTAAGCTTGTGAGAGTTTTGGTGATGGAAGGAATAAAAAGCAAGTGACCTGAATATTATATTTTGTGTTCGCTCACTCTCTCTCTATCTTTTTTTTGTCTTTTCAAAGGCGAGTTTGAGTTGAGAGTACTAGTAAATAAGTAAGTAAAGTAAAAGCAAACAACTGGATTCCATAGCTCCACTCACTTCAGCTTTCTTTCCATCTTTTTCTCTTTGGCAATTTTATATTTTGAACGGCAGCGAAAGGAGAAAATGATATTTATGAGGGCGATGACTAAGTAGAACGATGGTAAAATGTTTCCATTAAAATAAAAAATGTATATCCACTATCAGATACCACATATTATATTATTAGTGTACCATTATTATTATTACATCTATAATAATATATAGGAAACCAGGACAAAAATTCGATAGGCATCTACAACTTTATATTGCAATTTTTTCCCATGTATCTTTTGCTCTTTCTTTCTCTCTTTTTTTTCTTCTCCTTCATTCATTCATATTGACTACAGGGAGAACTGAGGGCTATCTGTACTGAACAGTTAGTATGATGATGAGGATCGCAATACTACTACCATTTCTACTGCAGCTGGTGATGGTGAGCTAAAAGTCCACGACACGGTGGCGACGGCAATGTCGACCAATGCAGTGCAGTGGTTCGGTAGTTCAAGTTGTAAAAAACCATGTTTCACCATTTTTTCCTTATTTTTTCTTTCTTCTTGGTAACTCTCTCTTTGCGTCTAGTAGACGAAAAGAAAATGTGTTGTTGTACAGCTTGCTGTTATACATGGGAAAAAGGAATATTTATATGGAAGGAAACATAGAAAATCGGAAAATGGTCGATTAGATTCGTTCCGTTGTTGTTGCTCACTTTAGTCTCTCTCTCCCTCTCCCTGTCGCTGACTCACTTTTACTTTTACTGGTGGAATGGGTGGTGGATCAGTGGACCAAAGCAGGAGAAGAGTAGTAGTGGTGGAGAGTATGTTTTTCTGAGGCTACTTACTTTCTTCTAGCTAGGGAAATGTCTTCTTGTGTTACCAAAAATAATGCATTGCAGAAATAGATTCAAAAAAGAGGAAAAAATGTGGTAGTTTTTTTTCTTCTTGAGCATCAGCAACAGAGAGTTTCCAGCATGACTCTGTGTGGATCCAATCTTTCCATTTTCCTGACTCCACTCAGCTCGCAGCCTTCGAAGCGTATATTACCTTGTTTTTGCAGTGAAGCTATGTATTGGCCGTAAACGCATATGCTTATATACTGCGTTTACTTAAATATGTCCATTGTACATATTCCAAGTATTCTAAAATGATAATAAGCTGTATCGAGATCGAGTGTATCATCCGAAAAGTAGGTTGCTCAAGGAAGGCAAGATTTTCCGGTTGTGATCGAGGTGGTTTAGTTGAGGTATAAAAATATGTCAGAGTAAACGGCACGAGAAGGAGACAACTCAAAGATGAGTTATACAACGATACTGGTCATCACCATCATCTCTCTCCTCTCTGCCTCTCTTTCTCCAGCATCAATTCTCCAACTACTGCGGATACAACTGATGCTGTATGGATGACGAGATTTATAAAGGGAATAAATACGTGTATTTTTTCTATTACATTCATATCCATATTAAGTGTTATCATCATCATCATCGTCGCTATGATCATCCTCATGATCCAACATAACACTACCACCACACCACCACGACGACGACCATAGAGACATGCATGGAGTGCGTTACCAACCACCATTACATTTTTTTTTCTTGTGAGCGAGCAAAGTCTTCTTTTCTCGTCGGTCGAAACGAGAAAAGAGAGACAGAAAAGATATCAACGGCAGTGGTTCGTTCCTTGCTTGCTTATGCCATGCACTGCGGTGTGCACAATGATGAGCTGGATGGAAAAAGCATTTTTTTCTTTCTCTCCATTGCCCTGTCTTGTGTGTTAAGACGAAAAGGCTAAGAAGAAGAACAACTATCAATCTCAGTCAGTCTCCTTCTCTCTCTCCGTCCTGCTCTTTTTTTACAAACTGTAGCAGTAGTGTGTACAAGTCTGGTTTTTTTTTCTTTCAAGAAAAAAAAACCAACCAAGTTCGTGCTTTTTGTGTATATTTGTAGTTTGCCAGGAAGAATATGGGCATATAATCTTTTGGAATATGTATATATTTTTTCTTTATGGTTTTTTGTTCGCTGAAAATGCTCAGTAGTCATTTTGCTGCTGCCGGATTTTCTCTTGTGTTGTGTGATCCGCCTTCTACTTCCTTTTTTTCTTCTTCTTTTCTCTCCATTTTTTTCGAGGTAATGGTGGTGGAATGGAAAGGCTTGGTAAAAATTGTGTTTCGGCTTCCTCCCATTAATATTATGGGATTGAATGTGTGCAACAACACGCAGGATAAAGTACGTCGGTTTGAGAATATGTAGGTATACATATTATGTAGGTTTATATAAGTATAACGTGCGCTTAGAAGATACAGAAGGCAGAGTTTTGGGAGGAAGGAACAAATGCAAATTTAAATATTTTGCAATAATGAGGAGGAGACTGGAACATTTACTCGGCACAAGATAAATGTTCACCTGGTTCGGAGTAATGTGTCTTTTCCTGTACGTGTGTTTGAGAATGCTTAGGAACTACCTAGATAGCAAAATCACTACACGATTTTCATCGGTTAGTATGACTGCATGTGTAATAATGATGATATGTATATGCACACCATGGAAATTCCATTTACTTACCATGCAGTCATTGTGTTTTTAATGAATAAACGTTGAATTTGTCAGATGTGCGGTGGTCGAATGTGTGGTGCAATGTAAATATGCTAGCCAGAGAACAGAAGCAGCATGGAAAACCACACGCTGCTACTAAAACTACATACTACTAACCAATTATTGATTGCCTTTCTGGCTTCCTTGCTTTCCTTCTCTCTCACTCTCTCTGATAGAAGAGAAGTAGCGGGCACATATTCTGTAGAAACTGGTTTGTTAAGTTCTCTGCTCGTAGAAAGCAAGCAATGCTTGAAATATTATGAAATGGTCGAAAACGAGAGCGAGAGAGTCATTGCATTTCTTGAGACGATTTGTCCACTTCCTGTTCCCTCATTTGCTCTCGCCATTCGCCATCATTTCGAGCAGCTCCTTTTTACTACTCACGGCTTCACTATGGCATGACTTAACTCTTTCTCTCGCTTTCCCTCTCCTTCGTCTTTGCCATGTTTGCAGTAATGAATGTATTAACAATGCAATAACCACTTGTAGTAACAGCAGCAATGCTCTGAGTCAGACAGGAGTGCAAAAGTCTATTTCTATTTGTATTGGGTGAACCTCTTTGCATGTAGCAGCGAGCAAAAGAGAGAAAAAAAGAGACATGACTAGAAGGCATACTTGAACATTTTATTCATAATGTGCTCAAAATTAGGCTCAACATGCCAGCATGCAACCAAGATTATGAAGCTTATTTAAGCCCAACCGAAAACAATGATATATTAAGTAACTTCAGTGCATAGGTATTTGACAGTCATGGAAACTAAAATATAGTCTAAAGAAAAGACGACGACACAAAAATGCGAATATTTACTTTCACCAACCAATGTTTTCTCTCTCAATGTTATTACCATTATTGTATTATTATTATTACAATTATTATTCCATTTTAAACACAGTTATTATTATTATTCATGCTGTGGTGAACGCATGCATGCATGCATGCACGCACCCATGGAGAGAGACAGAAGCAGGGACGGAGGCGCAGAGAAAACGCAATGTGGACTGTGTGCCAAAAATTACTCTGTTCTTTGCTATCCGCGAGCGGAGAGATATGCATGCCCAGCATGATTCTTCTTCCTCCGTTCATTCTCTCTCTCTCTCTCTCTCTCTCTCTCTCTCTCTCTCTCTCTCTTTGCTCTGTGTTTTTGGCACATGACATGATAGAGTTGTCTGATAATTTACGGAATGCTTTCACTTCCCTCGTGTTTCTCATGTCTACTTCTTATATTTTCTTAAATAACGAATACCTTTTTTACCCTTTATTACAGTCGATCATGTAAGATATAGATGCGTATTAATAAAATACCTAATGTATGAGTGTGTTTTTTGTGCATTTTATTTGTCTGTGTGTTGTATGCCTTCATTATACAAATATTACGTAGACATGTACAAGTGCGGTTTTATACCGCACGGTGTGGTTTCTTCCAGCGGTTTGCTGACTTGCTTCCTATTATTCTCTGCCGGTTGATTCCATCGCCGTTTGGCTTGATGAATAGCAAAGCTGGGAACAGGATTCCGTTTCAGCATTTCATATAGCATGTACCACACGTATCTTGATAAGTGGTAAACACAAAACACGTATGTATATTGCATGTGTGTGTGTAACTTCATGATAATGATGATGATGACGGACAGGTGCGTGCCAGAGTGAATACCGCTGCCATTTATTTATTATTATGCATTATACACATATACAAAACACCAGTTTTTTTTTGCTAGGAACAGCACGCTTTCTCATAACTGCACAGCTTTTTTTGTTTCGGGAAGAGGCATTGGAGAGTGCCAGGTTTCGTTGGCTGTATTGTGCTTCTGGCAAAAGTGAAAGCTTTTTTCTTCTCTCTTTCCCTTTTTTCATTCAACTTTGTTTGTGAAGAGATTCAAGCGTGTTTTGATGCATGCATTTCCAACATTTTGCGGCAACTCATAGCAAACATGTTTGCTCTCTCTCTCTCCTCTCTCTCTCCACAGAGTCTAGTGCGTTTATAAATAAAAGGCTAACTGCATAAATTTTTGTGTATTTGTGTGTGCAAGCTAAATACTATTCTGCTAGACAGAAGCGTGCAGTCATACACAAAAACTCATATTATTTTGCGGTGTAAAGGTAAGGTGAAAAAGTTTCATAATACACGGAAGCATATAATATCGCATTAGATTTTCTTCTTTTTAGTCATTGCTAGCTGGCTGGCTAGCTAGCTCCTTCTCTCCACCATTTTTTTATTTCCTTTTATTACGTATTTTAACTCTACATTTTCTCCGCTGGCACGAGACTAGGAGTGAGTAAAAGCTACCAGCAAGAATGAAAATGATGACGATGATGATGATAGAAGTAACAGCAGTGATCATGATGATGGTAGTTTGAGGCACTGGATAAAGCGCTTTTCCTATAAGTTTTATACGAACTCCACCACCGTCATCATTTCATTTTGTACATTATTTCTTTCTTTCTCTTTCCAGTTATTTGGTAAATCCAACAGTCCACCGCCCATTTCTGCTCTTTCCCATTAATAATGATCAACTCCTTTTTGCCCGTTGTAATTCTCTGACATGACAACGGCAACACTATAACACGAGCAGTGACTTGTACCAAACTAGAGTAGCATGAAAATGGCAAAAAATATAAAGTAGTGAACTTGCTCTAATGCTGTTGTTGCTGTTGCATTGCATGAAAAGGTTTTTATTGTCTGTTGTTGCTGTTGAGACTTGAGATATAGAAGGTATACACATATTTTGTTTGTTATTTAACAATTGCTAGTGTTTGTTGTCTTGTTCAATTCAGTATGTGTTTATGAACAATGATGTTATGAATAAGCACTAGCATTAAATTGCTTTTCTTTTTTGCCTATTCTTCTACTACTCCTGTTCGAATGTTCATGGCAAATTTTATTGCTTTTAAGAAAACATGAATGAGGAGCAGAACACATGATGTTTTTGTGGTGGTGGCAATAATGTGGTATGATGGGCTTTTATTTGGATGTAAAACGGATATCCTTATTTTTTGGGCTTTTATGTGCCCGTGTGTTTGTTTGTACACACACGTTTTTACATTTCATTGGAAAATGGAAAGAAGGTAAATTCGACAGCGGGTTTTTATTGAAGTAAGAGAGTTTACAGGAAACTGTAAAAAATTACGTTTACCTTTACGCCTGATTGACTATGACTTTGGACTTTTGTGATGGCTTACTGTCAGAAATTAATCAGCAAAAATGTAACGCAAAGGGAAACAACAGTCGGATCGATCACAAAAACACAGACGGAGAAAATTCGGTGACACAATAATGTTTGTCAGACTGGCCATCATGATGATATTGTTTGCGTGTCGATATATGTATATGCACATTTAGCGTAGGCAACAGAGAAATATAATGTATTAATGTAATTAAAATTTAATATCGATTTCCCTTTTCCCTTCGGTTTTTGCAATTTCCTACTGCTTTGTGGAAAGAGAAAAAAGAAAATTAAAAAGTGACTTGTTTCTCGCAAATTAGCTGTGTGTTCCGGCCTTTCCTTTTCTAATAGGTACATAACTCTTCTTGATTCATTTCTAGAGCTACGTTTATTGACCATAATATTAAAGCAATAATAATAAAAAATGGCTTGTTTGATTCAATCTGAAAATCCAAAAAATCCACCTATATTTATGCTACACTAGTTTGTCTATAAATTTTCACAAAAGAATGCTGCTCCAACAATACGCATTGAGTTTGTGAGCATTTTTTTCTGTTTTGACTCATATCGTGTTTTCTTGTTGTATGTTACTGCAGCACAGAGAGAAGGCGAGTCCCACCAGTTTAATCTAATTAATGTACTACGACTTTTTCTTGTTCTGATGGAATAAAAAGGAGAATTTTTTATGATGGTATGGGAGTTCCACCACCAGTGCTATAACTACTACAACTCCAGCAATCATGCAAACACGCAGCGTAGGTTAAAAAAAAGGAAAAATTGCAAAAATGGGAAGCGCGGAAAAAATTATCATTAAATTAGCCCATAAATTGTCGTGCTCGTAATTTGTAATAATGTGTGTGCGAATGGAGCTTTTGTACAAAAGTTTGACGAACCAAGAAAGAAAGGCTTTAAATGATACCAGGAGTTATTTTCCCTCAGTAAGTCATGCGGAAACGAGCTGAAAATTTATTGAGCCCCTCATCATCTCCCAGTGCTTGTTATTGTCATATAATGCACTATTTTTACTTGAATGGGGTATATGGCAAAGAATTATGTTGTAGTACAAAAAAACTACATCATTCCACCTGAAAAACATACATGAACATTTGGGTTGGGAGTCGGTTGACAACAAATTTAGAATAAAAGGGCAATTTTGCTCACCTGGCTTGTTCACTACCGCCATCATGTCTGCCAATAATAAATGAACGCCTTGTACAAATTTGAATGCAATGTAAATATGTAAAAATACATTTAATAGATATGTATCCATTCCCTAGAAAAAAATAACAAGTCATTTTTGTCAAATTTTCTGAGTGTTGGTGATTGTGTGCGGGAGAGGTGATGCATAAAAATGAACGTATTTGCTTCACAATAACTGGCTGACTGTAGCATTAAGAATAAAAAACAGCGTGTATTCATGAATATCTAATAATGTCTTGTGACGAACGAATCATGTATCAATTGATGAAAATAAACATTTTCCACAAAATAATATAATAATAATGATAAAGGTAGTAGAATATTTATAGCTCTGGCTGGGTTGTCATCATTACTATTAATATGATTGCCGTTATCATGGCACCATTACTGTTGTTATTATTACCATTAGTATTAAACACGGGTTGGCGGGTGCGCATTGTGTATACACACATCATGTGTGACAAAAATGATTGCTTTTTGATATACCTCCCATCTCTACCTGCTACCAATACAATCATCACCTTTCCTTTACAACTTCTTATCTGCCATATAAACATGCTCCGCTATCAAAAACGATCGTCATCGCCACCACTACACTACCACAGCAACAAGAACATGCATGTTCAATGCTCACCTTTACATATCTACCTATAATAAATATATATATTCTTATCGAAAAAAAGTCGAAACTGAGATAGCGAAATAGTATTGAACTTGTTATAGAAGAAGTAACAGAAGAAGAAAAAAATACATTCGCAAAGGAAAGAGAGAAAGCTAGCAAGAAAGAAAAAGTTTTCTCGTTAACGTGAAACCTATTATTATCCTGTTATCGACAGCTTTTACAATTGTACTCGCACACAAGTAAGAGGGAAAATCGAGGAAGAGAAAGAGAGACAGACAGGGAGGTAGAAAAAAATGGAAAGAAAAGTAACGAGTAAAAAGCCCAGTTCCCCCATTTCCTTTCTTGTTTCGTTTTTCTCTTTCTCTGGCCATTTTTCTAGGTGAGTTGATTCTTCCTCCTCGTAAAAATAATATGGTTAACTGCTGCTACTAGTGCTGTTGTTACTGCTAGTCTGCACCTACCACTTCTACGCAGCATGGTTCAGTTGATCGGTGAAGTTGATCATGTTGATGATGACGATGAGGCGGAAGACGACATCGATGGTCATGTTCGACATGACATATGTACACACAATAAATGCACACCGACATATCTTCAATTACACTCGAAGCAGAAAGAAGCACTTTGAGAGAGGAAAAAGATGTATAGATCATACATGAGCGGTAGAAACACACTGCCACTTTTGGCTGGAAAATGCTATGAAGATCGATCATGATCATCGTCATCATCATCCTGTGTAACGGCAGCAACAGCCAAAAACGAAACGTGGTTCTGGATACTAATAATAATAATGATAATAAATGTATGTGCATAACATATTTTGCTTTTGTATAACGATGGCGAAATACGCTAGATTATTGCTGCTGTTCTGCTTCTGCTTAAATTCTTATTTCTTAGCTTAGACGGTGTGTTTGTGATAGGAAAAATATAACCTGGTGCTTATTTATTCTGCATCCTGAAGACCTAAGTGAAAAATTGGTAGAATAGCAGTTTCTACAACATTACGAAATGATAAGAATGAAAAGCAATAGCTTTCAAAGACGAAAAAAACAATAAAAAATACAATGACATGGGAGATGGGAATAGAAAGTGACAAGACAAAGTCTACTAGTGTAAGTAGCAAGTAAACAGCATCATTCTCTGTCTTGTATTTTGTCACAACAATTCTGCTAATAAATGATTATCACTATTTTTCTACAAAGAAGTTCATAGCTCTACACAAATATTTAAAATCGTACAACTACGAAAAATGTTTTTAACTGACATGACATGAGCATCAATGTAGAAACCAAAATGCTTAAGAACAAAACCCCTGTAATTAAACGCAAACGGGAAACCTCACTGTAAGTTAATCTAATTCGTTAAAGTAAAATATCTGTTGTGAAGGTTAAAAAAGCAAAAGGTATATTTCTGTTTTTGAATCGAAAGTTTCATCTATTGTTGTGCCAAGAAAATGTTTTTATTTCTGAAACTTTCGAAAGGTTATAACTTTCATTCTGTTTGTTGCAAATGCAAGTTCTTCCAAAGAAATTTTTTTTCCAGATCCACCCTACATGGGCTATGGAATCATTTCGTCCCAAAATATAACTGTCGATTACTATAGTTGTAGTCTACTGTTACCAACGGTTCCACTAATTTGACTGAATGGAGATTTAGTTAGGTTCTAAAGCAAAGTAGCTTCCCGAAACCTCAATTCTACGCAACAACTGAGGACTACCTATGCAACACGGTTATCCTTCAATACAACGGGCTAAAAATGAGTAAAGCATCAACAAAGTAAAAACCAATATGTCTCTATCCACCATTCAAATAGTTGTATACCTCCTATCACACAAGAAATCTGCTTACATCTTGACATTTCAACTTGCATCATTTCTTCTTACAAGAAATACAGAAACGAGTGAGGGGGAGAGTGAAAAAAGTAATTTTTAAAAACCGTTGACATGACTCCACAGGAGAAGCACTTCATCTCATTTAAATACCTCGTAGTTCTCCTTAAAAAATACAACCCAGTAGAATTTGAAAAATTGAAATTTTTAAAAAGTAACTGCAACCTTTTATTTTCCTCATTTAAAGGTTTACGTAGGTTTACTCACATGCAAGAAAAAGTCAATTTTCTTGTGTGCTCATGTCGTATGCAGAAACACAGACTAGGGCAGTGATAGATGCATCGTTGGGGTTCAAGGGGGAAAAATAATAGTATTTTTTCTCTCTACGTCAAAAGCACACATACACACATAAAATGCACACATTACACAGTTCTCTCATCGTACCGCCGCCGCCGTGTTCATCATCATCATCATGCTCCTCACAACAAGATTTCAAATCACATCACAACCTCATTACATTCAGTTTTAGAAACAGCTTGAGAAAAACAATGTTCAAACTGTGTGATGGCAGTGTGCACTGTTATTATGTAATGCACGCGCTGGTGTACTGAAGAGCGAATTAGAAGGATGACAGTTTTTTCCTGGCTGGTTGTTGGGGGCTGTTGCTCCTCTTTCAGAAAAATACGGAAAGCAGCGCACGTCGTCGTCGTCCTGTTGTTTTCTATGATGACATTTGCATCGCTCACTTATGCATGCTCCACAAGCAAGAAAGACATGCACCGCGCAATGAACAACTAGGTTTTTTTTGTTCATTATGTGATGTTGGAAGATAAATGAGAAAAAATTGGAATGGGGGATGGTATGAATGGGATTATTCAGATAACAATAAGGTGGGTAGTTCCCTGGATGATTTTGAGTGGCAGATACATTTTGAACAAAATATAGCGTAGAATATTTTTCTTTTTGTAAAAAAAATATATTGCTGATTTTTGGCGGGTGTGGATATTGTCCTCATTTTTTGTAAGTATATTATTAAGATATAAATTGGTTTGGCATGGGATTTGATAATTTTGGTCAATATAAAAAAAAATCTCACATATCACTCATCGTCAGTCAAGTTGGTAGTCTCTTCTGATTATGAAAAGAAGAGTGTTGCCAATTTGGTTTGATAGGGTTCTCTGGAAAATGAAACAAGACAAGTACTCTGAAAGGACGTTCATGATGACGGCGATGAATAAAATTGCGTGTATATATGTGTGTGCAGCTATTGGTGATAGTGATGGTGGTGGTGACTGACAAGGAAATGCTGTGAGAGATGAGCAGTTTGCTGTTGTAGAGCCATCACCAGCAAATGAATTTGTGAAATGAGTCCTTCTCCCTGGCTCTTTTGTAGCAGAAAATGGACATGTTTTATTGGAGAAAGAGAGAGAGAGAGAGAAGGGCTCAGTTGGGCAGCGTGTCAGGCTGATGTCACTCTTTCTTGTTGAATGAAAATTGTTTCGTTACCACCACTACTTTGCTACATCACATGCAAGACATGTCGTATGAATGTGTAGAGGAAAAAGTAGACATACAGTTTGTGGAAGTAAGCAAGCCAGAAGAATGGAGAGCATATCAAGTGTAATTCATCAAGATCTGGTTGACACTCTGGCATCACGCCCATCTCCTCGCATCGTCCCTTTTTTTCTTCTTGATAGAGTCAACCCTCGTTCCTCTCACTCTGATCTGGGGGTTAACCTTATACGCATTAATATGAAAATCTCCATCTGCAAAATGCAATAGAGTAAAAACTTGAGAAAAACAGCAGCGCACAGCTGCTACTGCTACTTGGATTGAATTGGAGTAGTACCAGACGAAGATGACGAAGAAGAGTAGTGACATGGTTGATGTTGGTGGCAGTGTTATTGTGGCCATTCCCATCACTCGCATTTTTTTACTACCAGCCACATACAAATGGTGTGTGAGAAAGAGCAAAAGAGGGTAGAAAAAAGAAATCCAATCCAGCGCAAGATGAAGACGAAAAAATATCAATCTTTTTTTGCCACCATCATCGTCCATGTCGTGAAGAGATCAGATTGATGAAAAAATAAGATTAGTCTTTTGTATAAAGCGCATAAATGGATGAAAGCCTATGTAAACAGCGAATGTATTTGGATTTCGGATGCTTTGCGTTATATAAGTAGTAACAAGGATTTTGCGGTATGTATGCGACCACTCCAGTTTTTACATTTGGCGCGGACTCGACTCACAAAAAATCTAGAAATGAAAAGGTTTTTCTTGTCCTCCTCTTTCCGGCTTCCTGATTGACTGGTATTGATTGATTGACTGATTGATTGAGATGCGTGGTATAATATATAAACGAATGTTTGGTACACTGCATTGCACTCACTCAAAGTACAATAACACAAATCTGCCTTATATTTTTGCCACAAATTTCTGATAAAATCGGATATTAGTGTTTGCGGCGGAAACGTTTGAAAAGGGAATAAGAGCACCGACAACAAACCCTCATAATTCACTTTGCCTTGGTCGGTAGTAAACTAACAAGTTAAGTGGTCAGAGAATGAAGGCACTTCACCTTTCCATCATTATTGATATTACACTTTGAAATAATGGAGAGCAATACCGTTCACTTTACCATTAGTCTTTTACTTATTCTTCCTACTTTCTTCGTAAGAGCAGATGAAAGAAGGGGAAAGAAAAGAAGCACACAAGCAAATGCTTTCACCTTTCATATCTCCCTTACACCTGCCAACCATACCAACAGAATCGTTTTGTAGTTGTTGCTCTGTACCTACACTAACCATTCATTCCACTTCCATAACCAATTATCATTAAATAAATATGAGCACGTCGTATGGAAAAAAAGGAGCGAGTTGACTTGCTAAAAATGAAGTCTGTGTTTTTGTAAGGACATAAATTTAAGGTTACCGAAAAAGCAACCTCAACTCAGTCAGTATATGACTAATATGATGTACACATATTAAACTTGCGCATACTATCTTATGTACTAATACACAATCAGTCAGTTTGAAGTAAAAAGCATTGATGTCAGTCAACTACCAACTTTTTTGTCAACATTAAAGGTCTAGTCTAGATATATTATCTTGTTGTGCCTAACGGGCGTGTGAGTCCCTAAAGAGAGTGAGACTTACATTTCTAGCTCTTATTTTAGAAAAGAAAAATGATATTGTTGATACTGCTTTTTATATGTTAGTCACTACCCGTCAACTCGTTATTCGAGTGATGTTCTTTGATGATTACTAGGGAGAACTAAGTAGTACGCAAAAAAGGAGAAAGTAGGTTTCCTCGTTTCATGATGATGATGATGATGACGACGATGCAGCAGTGCAGAGGTTGTTTTGTTGACGGCTTTGAGAAGGTGCGCGCATACTTGAGCATATGAAAAAGAGAAAATAAAGTTTCACAAAGGGAGACGTACAGAGTTGAATGGGTGAAATCGCGAGTGCTAAAAGAGCAGCAGCAACAACCACTTGAATAAAGGATAAAAAGAGGGTCTAGAAGTTGAAAAGAACTGGTAAATTGTACAACACATCATTAGCAGGTTGTTTTTTGCAAAAGCGGGCAATGCCTTTTTGGAAAATAAAAAAACTGTCTCGTACAAACCAGCAGCATTCCACCATGTTGACAAAAATGGTATATATATATGGTACATAGGAAACGAAGAGATTTCTTTTGGATAAATCCACGCATAATATGTCAGTGTATATGATCGTGTGTTTTGTGCACACTTTAATGATTTTCAGTTTTTCAATAATAATATTAATGTAATAAGTTTTCAGCAAGAAAGCTAAGTAGATTTTGAGAAAGAAGTCCCAAAAAATACTAATGACCATTTGACCCGCCTAAGTATCGTATTCATGCTTACGATACTCTTCCTAAAGGCTTGATGTGGTTTTCATGTTTCTTTTCTTCTATGTATTACCACTTTAAAACAATAACCAGGAAGTGCGTACAGCAACTTTTTGACATTAATGGTAATGATCCCCATCATTTTGTTGTTTGAGAAGACTTAAAGATTGAAAATGATACAAGAACAGCAGTATCATGTATCATTGAATGGCTTCTCCCATAACAACATCAGCAACTATCGGATCGTCGTAACGAAGCAAATCCTTTAGCTATCCACATTCTTGTCATCCTCCCCATTATTATTATTATTCCTCTTCTTCCTTTTTTTAGAGAGCGTTAAGTAAACAAAAAAATACTTATAGGGAAATAACGGAAGAAAACGGATAGGAAATATGGAACATGATATTGCTTTTCCTCCCTACTACACATTATTATTATCCTCTGCAATAATGACTTTTCCCCTCCACTAGTCTCTTTCGCATTTTCCGAGTGTGTCTGGGCAACAGGGAAAGAGGAAAAGAAAGAGAGGCTGCAAAAAAAAGAAAGTTATTCTTTTCTCAGCTCGTCGTGACAACAACGATCAAGATCTTTTGGCTCGCTGTATGCTACTAAGCTGCATGCCTTTACGAGAAGAAAAAAATAAACGTACAAAATCTTTGGTTGTATCAACTACCAGCATTTTCCCTCCTTTAGCCACACTATTCCTTGACTGCTTTCGCCGATGCTGGATTGGATGTCCTGCCTTATTCTTTAAATGATAAATATGAAATAAAAAGTCGTCAGCCGATCCTGTTTTTACTCTCTCCTGCAACACCCATTTCCAATGAGCTTCATTTCCATTTTAAACCCATTTTCCTCTTCTTCTTCTCCTCCTACTTCTCTCCTCATACTTTATTTCTTTTTTCTCTCTATGTGGAAAAAACTTAAGCTATAACAGAAGTAATAGCGAGCAGACCATATCACGACCAGCAGCTAAAGAAACTGTATTACAAGTGGAAGAGGAGGCAGGAAAATTTATTTCTATTTTTTTGTCGCAAGCTCTTGCAATATTTACTGTTTTTGTTACAATGTTCGTCGTTGCTGCCTTCTCGTTCCCTTCGTTGACTCGTTGACTTCTTGCGATTCCTACTTTCCCTACTAAACTTTTTTTTCTCGAGGAAACTCAAATGTTGTTCTTTTTTACTTGCTCTTCGCTTTTTACCGTTATCGTGGTGGTAGTGGTGTTAAGCTAGTATCCTCTTAAAGAGCAGAAAAGAAAAATAAATGGTTCAATAATATCAATATATACACTGTAGAATATTAAATTGCATTATCGTTGACTGGTAAAAAAAGTAGCAAAGAATAGAGAAAGGAAACACTATGTGTTTTGAGTGTCACATGCTGTTAGGCAATACAATGGCAACTATCATCATCATGATCATCGTCACCATGGAAATGATCTTTTACTTGTCTCTTCTCATTCTCACTTCACGCTCTCGAAAAATATAATATCGAAGTACAAGGTGCTGGGAACTGATGACTGTGTGTGGAGCATCATTTCATGCATATTATAGATGCAGATGCTATGTACAAGTGTCTATGGAAATGGCTAAATGCTTTCTTTTGAGAAAATTTGTGTACAGTGAAAATTCACAAAAAAAATTCCTGCACTTTTCTCTCCCACTTACTCACTTGCTTCTTGCAGATGATGTCATTTTTTCTCTGGAAAGTGTTGCTATATCTCTCCTGGAACGACTCCTTTATCGCCTCTCTCCTCACAATTGTTTGGGTAAGCATGAAAATGGAAAGAAAACAGAGTCGTCTATAAGTAGAGAAGAAATATTATTATAATCCACTGCGTTCTCTCCTTTTTTTACTTAGCTTCTAAAGCAAAAGTAAGCCTTTTGTCTTTTAAACTGCTGCCGCGACTGCTTCTGCCTTGGTTTTTGTTGGAAGAGTATAGCTTGAGTAGTGTTTACTTCCTTCCGGAAAAAGAAAACAAAGAGGCGTGCTCACATTTTTACTAGAACCGAGTTTCTTTTTTGGTCGGCGGAAAAAATGTAAAAGATAAGATATTTATTTACAGAAGGTCTTTTTCTAAAGGAAAAAACGAGAGTTGCTCTCTGACAACATCAACACCATCTGACATGTTTTATGCATTCTTTACACAAATTGCAACAGTCTGCGTGTGAAACTACTAGAAAAATAGAGATAGAGATGGAAAGAGAGGAAATGACAGTAAATCTTTTTGACTGGTGCAGTTCACGAAGATTCAGTTCAAAGTGAGCATACTGCTGCACACGGTGTGGTGCTGTTGATACTACTGATGATGAGAGTGATAACTATAACGAATTTCTTTTGATGTTTGACATCTAGCAAGAAAAACTTGCCCATTTGCAGTATGCACATATTACTCCTTTCAAGTTTCAATGGGTGAAGTTTGAGAAAGTGGGGAAAAAATGAAAAGTAATAAGTTCTGTTTTACAGTTGAACAATATGCGCGTCAAAATCAACTACTTATATGCTAGTGGTGTTTTTGAATTGGAAAAGAAAAGTAGCTCTTTCACATTTTCCGCTATTGAGAATGAAGAATTTCCAAACTTGCTCACACATTTTTGCGCTTTAAGTTGTCGAGGGAATCAAAATAATAAAAAGAAGAAGAGGAAAAGTTTCTTTTATTATTTAACTTTCCATTAGGAAAGGAGAGAGATGATGATTCGGTAACGATAACAAAACGAGTTTTTTTTCTTCAAAGAAGTTCTTATGATTTGTGTGAAAACTATAATTAATAAAATAATCGTTTCATTTTCCATGGAGAGAAATATCCAATAAAATTTTTTATGTGGTTTTTCACATTACAAATCGGGCAGATTTTTTGTCTTCAAGAAGAATAAATGTTTCTATTCTTGTTTTTGTTGTAGGAATGAACGAGATTATTGATTACGTCATAAAAATTGTTCTAAAACTTTGCACATTTCTCCTTCTGTGTGACCTGGTAATGGTGTCTCTTGAAAAAAAAAAGTTGGTGAAATATTTCAAAATACTATGTGCGTTTTTTTTCCATCCAACAAATCCCATTCAATGGATTTAGCGAAAATAAGCGGTGGGAGGTGAGTGGTGAACATTGGAAAGATGCGGGTAAAGAAACAAGGCAAAAACTAGGAAAGAAGGACCAACATGATTATATTGCTGTAACCATCATCTGAACGGTTATTACTACATTTTCACGATATCCATGATGACCCGATAAGAATACGTCTGCCGCTATTTCAAGTTCATATTTCTCGTATTATCCCGATCCTATCACTGTAATTATTATTATTTTTATTACCAGCATGAATTCGTAGTAGTCACCAGTGCTTCACCATCGCCATAATTTTCTTTCGCTGTGCTCATCGACAACCATATCGATATCAATTCCCTCGATACTCATTTTTTTGTTCATTGATAATGATGATCACTGTTGGTCAGTGCATGGAGTACAAGGAGGATTTGAAGACGGGAGTGACCAATATCACGATCATCTTATGACCGTATCCCCACACAATTATTATTACTATTATTGCTCCCATCATTTTTTTTCTAGAGAAATATTTCCACATTCTATGCTGAATATTGGAGTAGATTTTCTCTCCTTTTTGTTTCTCCTCTTCTGCTTTAAAGATGAGAAACAATAGTTGGGTTACCCGGAAGGATAATAATGACAGTGGTAGATAATAATAATAATGATGATGCCAGTAGTGGTAGTGGATTGGGATGTGCTGCAGCTTGTATAGCAATGTTGGTTAAGAGGATCGGCGGAGGAGATATACTACTGGAATGTGTGACATACGGAAGGATGTGCAGAAGCTTCGATGGAAACACACACACACACGAATAGTTTGCAGAGAAAAAAGGGAACAGAAAAAACTTTTATAATAATAGGCGTACTAATAATGGGGGAGTTTGAGAAACACAAGAAAAAGTTTGTCCTTTTCTTCTACTCCTGAGGGGAATATATTTCTCCCCTTCGCTTCTTCTCCTTTTCTTGGTATCATCATCAACATCGCAGAGTTCTGATCACTTTTATTTTTTGAAGTTGCCTCTTCCTACACTCTAGTAAACACACGACGATCACGATGACGGTATGGATAATTCCTAAAATCGAACAAGGTTGGATTTAAAAAAAGGAGGGCGGATGGGAAGAAGGGAAATATGGTGAGATTGAACTTGGGAAATAAAGAAGGATCTTTTTGGGTTTGTACTATTATTATTGATATGATTATTATAGTCTGATAGGAAACCACTGTCTCTACGTGATACCTTTTATACTCACTGACAATGAAAATGATCATAATGCAGGCAAAGAAACTCACCGAGTGAAATGGTAATTCTAATGGTGAAAGGAAAAAGAAAGTTTTTTGAATCGTTCCATTTATTTGTTTTTCTAGACACATACCTACATGCTTTTCTCAGAAAGGTCACACTTTCTATTTACCTTTTCCGCGTATCATTGAAACAAATGAAGCAAAAAGGAGGCTATTTCCAGGCCAAAGAAAACTTCAAGGCAAAATAATGCCTACCTGTATATATGTCCACTGCATTCATTTGTCTGAAATGCATGAGAAAGAGAGAAGGACAGCAAAGATGAGAAACAAGTTTTTGCTCCCTTTGTTTTTCTCGGTATGATTGTATTTGTCCTTGCTTGCTTTTAGAAAGTTTTATTTCTTCTTCCTAAGTATTTTTTTCTTCTCTTTACATAGTTTGTTCTGTTGGCAAATGGAAATACAATGAGCATTTGTGTTGCAAGTATAGAGATTTACGAGTAGCTATGTGGTGATTCGTTTTATTGAACTTCCTCAGAAATAACAGTAAAAAAGAGCAAGGAAAACTGATAGGTTTGTTTCTTTCAATCTTTTCCCCACTTTTGTCATCTGAATTGGGTACATTCTGTACAAGTCCAAGCATGTGTAGCAATGGGCTATTCTTTACAACGTGAAAACAAAGAATGCATGCGAAGTATTTTTAAAAGAAAATTAAAGAAAGAAGAAAGTTGGGCGGAAGACGAACGGATGGAAAGACAAGTAACGAAACTAACTGTTTCTCTATTTTCATTGGATGCACTTTCATGTTTGAGCAAGAAAGTTTGGATGAATCTAAAAGAAAATAAGTATTGCATCAGCAGCACAGAGAAAAGTGAGCTGTAACGGATGTACTTTTTCTCCACTCAGTGTGTCTCTACTTGCGTGCATTTGTCTTTTACCGCTGCATAAAATGTGTGGGAGAAAGTGTGCAAACCCAGGAGATTTTTTTTGTTTGGAGTGAAAGGGTGTAGATTACCGGATGTGTCGTCAACGTTGTTCTTTCTGCTGGTGGTGCCTGAGTGTGATCATAATATATTTTCTTACTGTTGTCTCTCGCCAGATAGCTTGGTTGTTTGTAGTCGTCGTCATGCTATTGACATGTCATGCCTGTGCCTTGGTTTTTTGTAGATAAATTGGAAAAAATTCCACTAAAAATGTGAGGAAAAAGGGAAGGGAGAGAAAAAGCAAGAAACTTTTTTATGCTTCGTTACTTTTTTTGTGTTTTTGTGACAGATTTTTTCCACTTGCTAAGAGCTTTTCCTTAAAAAATTAATTCATTTGAAACAAAGAGTAGAAAGAACGGAGAACTGTGTTTACCAATGGAACATTGATTTTTCTTCTTTTTTTGGAAATTAAGAAAAAATAAATTTCAGAGGATTTTTAATCAAGTTGGTGGATTCACAAATCGAGAGAAAGAAGGAGAGAAGGGGCTTCGTGGTCAGTGGAGTTTCGGTATGATGGTGGTTTCACTTGGATTAATCTGTTAGATGTTGCACATAAGACGTAGCAAGAAGGGTGATGGTTGAATTGAAAGTCAGAAGGTGAAAGGCAATATGTTGTTCGAGCTCAAGGAGAAAGGAAATCCAGATATGTTATTGCTTTCCCATTCATTATTTTATGCTGGGAGAGGAGGATAAGAAAACAAAAAAAAAGAAGTACAGCTGGAGAGAAAGTGTAGGGAAACATAATATATTAGCAATCTCTCCACTACCTCATCTATTTACAGCTATCGGTTCAATTAAGCAACGACTCAAAAGTAGTTTCTTTACTTTACTTCCTTATTTTCTTAAAGGTGAAGTAGTGGTTTTTATTTAGGGCGGATAAAGGTGGATGCTGCAACGTGTGAGTTGTGTTCGCTCCTGCTTTGTACATCTTTTGAGGCACTTCACTCACCTAGTTGCCTCCTCTTTCTTGGAAGAAAGTAAAAGTGGCATCAGACATCTACGTCTTCCACCACCGCCATTTCTCTTTTTTCCCTTTATTTTGCTCCTACTTTTTTTCCCTCCCCTTCCCGATTTTCGTCCTAGCTTAATTTTCATTAGATTTCTTTGAGAAAAGTGGGAAACGTAATCATGATGGTGAAAGAAAGGAAGTGGAAGCAAAAAATTGGAAGAAAGTAAGTGCTCTGCTGTTGGCGTTACTATACACCGTTGCTGCTGCTGATCAGGCAGTAAATGAGTCAAGTTCATTCATTTGTGAAATATTGAGAGTGAGTGAAACAGTGAAACATGTTGGAAAGACGGAGGAAGGGAAAAAGTGAATGTTGGTAGTTGCACATGGAAAATGTATTATTATGACGATATGGTATAGTGGCGGTGGCGCATGCATCATTCATTCTGTTTTTCTTCATTCCCACCATTCCCACCGCCACCAGTACAATTACAACCAGAACAGATTGAGTATTGCACATTCAGCAATAATAACAATCCAACAGTATTGCTTTTCCTGGCTCTTCTTATTCGTTTTTGTGCATCTGGTGATGGTGTAGTGATGCTGTTGGTGGTTAAAGTTGTGACGAGGAATAATATTTCATTCCATTTTATTACTTTACTTCACTCCACCAACGTAAGCTCTTTTTCTTCTTCTCATCTCTTCCTACTTTCAATGACGAACTAAAATGCAAGAAGAGGAAAACAATGTGGAATTAGGTATTGTTTTAAAATTAACTGCGTCTCCTTCCCTTCATCCCTTTTCCTGTTTCGCTGCAAGCTGAATGAATAAAGTTTCTCGCTGATGTAAGTAAGCTTTTGTAATGATGACGATTATTACTGTTATTATGACAATAACGAAGTATTAGTTAATTTTTAGCTAGTTCCTTCATTCCAGCCAATTAAGCTTCTTTCTATACGTTTCTTTCTAGCTGGTGGATGGTTGTAATGTATTTTTCTTTCTGACTACTGCAATTATTGGAAAAGTAGCATGATGAAGATAAAGTATGTATAACAAGTGTGTATGGCTTTCTTCCTTTCATTTCTTCCGGGGTTTCTGGATAATATTTTTGTTTTCTTTCTGATTAATAATACGGTGGAGAAACGAAGAGGAAAAATGGAAACATTAAACTGAAAGGAGAATGAAACTTGATACATAATTACGACTGTAGGGTGGAGGTGAGTTGGAGAAAAGGAAAATTCTTGGTACATATTCGTATCAAGTTAAGTGAACAAGAGAATACGAGTGATCGAAGTATAGTCTCCAGAGGGAAACAGAAAAGTTGCGTTTTTGTTAGATGTTTTTGCGCCTCTTGTATTGGGAATAATTGCGTATTTGACAGTAAGCAAGTATGTGGGTTTAATGGATACAAAAATATTTTAATTGCTGTGTTTTTTATTCGTTTCTTCTCTACTGTAAATTTTCTGTAAGTAAACTCAAAAAACTAACAGTATATTTCGGCATTTTGCAAGAATGCATTTACCAGAATTAATGCGGAATTTCCATGTTTTCCTTTACTCAGCTCATTGAGTACGGATACAACTCGAATTTAACGACATTTTATCTTTTGAAAAAATAATTGAGAGGAAATTCCAATCAAACAATAATTTGACTCATTTCGTGTCTCCATGTGGTAAAGATATTCGTCGTAAAAATCACAACGTGGTCGTCTCATTCAGAGGAAAGGAAGTCAGAGAGAAGTGTAGAAGGGTTGTCCAGAATGATTGCTATTTCTCTTTAGCTATTACTATTACCACAACTGCTTCAACTCTGCATCCGATTTTGCAAATGTGTGATGTCCCTACACAGAAGAATGCAGATGGTGGTTGTAGCAACAGTAGTAGTACCGGATGAGTTTGTCTTAATATGTCTAACCCAAGGATAGTTCGCATAGCGATCTGGCTCCTGTTAGTCGTAGTCTGCTTTAAAACCAATACCAGCACCACTATTGTCATCATGGTCACCAACAAATTTTCTTGGAAAAGACCAACACTGTCGTAGACAAGGCAGGCAGTAGTAAAACTCAATTTTATCATGTTATTGCTGCAGAAGAGGCACCAAACTTTCCTGGATAGTAAATAAACGCGTGTATGTATTTCAACAGTGTTTGTTTGTGTGTGGATGAGAAAAGCGATGTAAGTGTATAAACTAAATACAGTTTACACGCTGCACATTCGATCTGCTGTTGTGAGTGTGTGTGGTCATTAGACTGTTGCGGCGCGGTCATACAATACGTTCAGAACAAAAAGTTTTGACTATCAAATCTTAAATGAAGCCATTTTCCTTGCGGTTTTGTCTCACAGCTGTGTCTAGTTATTGGAAATGTTGAAACTAGGAGGAAGACTCGTTATCATCAATATCATCATCAATGTTGATCATCAAGACAGTGGCGGCAGTAGTTGTGCTCGAAAACAGACAACAATACAGACACACTTCAGTAACGTCACCACTCTCATCCACGTCATTTTCCCCAATGCCTCACACTTTCACACAGTTTTATTTTCTCTTTCTCTCTTCCATTCGCTGTCTTGTTGCTACATCCGCTGTTATTATAACGACAAAGGACAGTAGCACAAAGACGGGAAATGGAAAAGCATACATGCCAGTTTTCTTGTATTTAAGAAAAGGAGGAGTTGCTAGTTGGAGCTGTTAGTTGGAAAACTGGAATGCTGATGATGGTAGTATTATTAGCTAATAATGCTAATAATAAAAATAATAATAGTAATAGAAAGAACAGGAAAATAGTTGAGAAAATCGAAAGAAGAAAATGGAATGGTGGAATAAAAAAAAGGGAATTTCGCTTATTCACTTTCTCTGTTGTTGAGAGTGTGTCTGAGAGAGGGAGAAAGTCATTAAGAAAAAAGACGGTCATCGCCTTCCTTCTTGTGTTTTGCCTAGGAATTTTTTTCTGCGCTTCTTCTACCCGTTCAATATTATGCAGACAATTTTTTCCTCGCTTGTTTTTAGAGTAAGGAAGAAAAAAGAAGGTTGGAAGCATAGAGCAACAGCATTCGAAGTTGAGGATGAATGGAATTTTGTTCATTTTGTGAAAGGAGAGAGAGAGATAGTAAGTCGGGTAGCAATTGAGTGCATGCATTAAAAGTATTATGGGATCCTTCTGTTCAGCAATTCATATAAAGACATACAAAGAGTAGGTACACGCATAGGCATTCAATTTTTTTGCATAAAAATGTAGAGTAGTGAGGAGATGAGATGCTTTTATAAAATGAACGGTGGCTGTGGCGGGTGAGCAGGGAAGAGGGAAAAAGTGTTTTTGATATGGTGTGTTGAGAACTCAGTTGATTATTGATCCAGTAGAGAAGAACAAGAACAAGGAGACTGGAAGAGAGACTGAAAGAGAGAAAAAAAATCGAGGAAGAAACCGGCATGATCTGTATGTGTGCTCTTTACTCTATAAGAAGTTTTTATCCACTATGCGTCCTCAGAGTATTATTTATAAGGCCATGTTCAGTTCAGCAGATACACATATCTATCGTATCTGTGTGGATTATGTAAGCGATGTATTCCAGGCGTCTGTTGCCCCTTTCCCTGCATACTGCTGCCTGCCGGTTTCCCTTTTCGATTTCTTTTGTGCGCTTGGATCACGACATGGCTGCTGCTGTTGCCTATGCTCCATTGTCTTAGATATATAGGTTTTTTTGAAAGTTGAGACGACGGTTGAGTGTGAGTGGTAAAATCGGGGCCAACTTTCTTTTTTTTGTTCTTTTGCGTGTGTTGGGTACTACCACACGTTTCATTGAAAGATGATCGTATAGTGAAAATGAATGCATATTGTTTCATCTTTAACAGGCCGCTTGTGACTTGTTGACCTCTTGGTTTGTGGTGCATCCACTTAAATTTTTAAGAGATGTATAGCCATATGATGTGTGGGTGCAGCATGCTGCTAGTTGGGTGGATTCTGATGTATAAGTAGAAATAGCATTATGATTATGCTTCTTGTAGTGTTATGCGAATATTGTTGTATTGATCATCGCCATACTGGCTCTCATCATGTTCTTGGCTCTACTGATGAACCCGACGTTTTTCTTCTTTCTTTCGGTTTATCCTTCAAGTTAATAAATTAATTCGTCCTAATTCCTCTCTGTCAGGATTAATTATTGTGGAACAAATTGCAGCTGTGGCTTGGCATGGCATAAATGGTTGGCCTGGTCTGGCCTGCTGCTTCACGGTTGCTCCCGTTCCGTTCTATTATCATAATAAGGCACAAAAACGAGAAAAAATAAGATGGATGGCTGCATAGAGATAGATGGATGGTGGGAAAGCTAAGGAAGAAAAAAATACGGCATACGTAAACCACAACAAAAAGAGCAAGCAGAAAAATAAGGTACATAACACCAACCAACCACAAAGTCAACTTTTTCAGGCGTACTTTTTTTATGTACTTTCACTCACAGTCGCTTCTATACAGTCTACTTCATTCTTTAGCCAGCTAGGCACTTTCTCTATAGATTTATTTTTTTCGCGAAAAATTCACTACTTTGAGGAGAGTCTAGTGCTGTTCCATCATGGATGGATGAACTTGTGTTACAATATCTTTATGTAATTACAGTTTACTTTTTGTGCTTGGTGAGGTACCTACCTACCCTCTCCTTTAGAATTAATGCAGGAACCAAAGTGAACATCAACCTAAAACCGGGAGTTGCTTGGTTTTGCTTCCAAATAAATATTGTCATTCATGCCAGGATCTTCGTCATGCACTACGTGACATGAGATAAAAACTAGCTATTTTTTTCTTTCGGCTAAAAATGCGGAAGTAAGCTTGCAAGTGTTTCAATATTAATGAAACACGGAAAGTTGAGAAAACAAAGTAAAGCATCACCGGAAAAACAGTGTTGTATTTGACAAGTTGATCTACCTTAGCTTCGCCCTGGTTCATCCCATTTTCCATTTGTATTCTCGCGCAAAAACAATTACAAATATTTATCAGCGACGTAAACTGCTTATTCATTTGGTGAGTCACTTTTTAAAATATAGTTATTTCTCGAATTTTGTTCTCCTTAATTTGAAAGCAACATCCTTCCGAGAAGTATGCATATGAAGCGATAGATATAGCACAAAACTTGTGAGGATATGATGATGATTATGGTTTGAAGGAGGCTGAGAGGGTGGAACAATTTCTATCGTGGAAGTGACACCAATTTGTTATGATTATTGCCCTACTACTCCTCCTATCCTATTTTTTGCTTTCTCTATCCTTCATTAAATTGGAAAGGAAAAATATATATATTTTTTGCAAGTGAAGCAAATGAATGAGCATCCTTCGTAATCTTCATCATGAAATGTGTTTAGGCAGCAGTATTTGTAGACGTTGGAGCAATACGAGCAGCCGGAGTGAAATTGTGTCTAGTAATCAGTGGGATGGATGGATGGTTGGAAGTGGATCGTGACAATGATGCGTATCGAGAAAAGAGGGAAAAAATCTGATGCTTGTCATTCTAATCATCATTTTCGTTTTCGTCATTTCCAGTTCCTCCATAACAGAACAAATGCCTTGTTTCCATAATATACCCTTCACAATTGATCATGTTGATAATAATAATGAAGATCTCTCGTCATCATACACGGGGAAAAATCATCTCTTGTTTTAATTGCTACATACATACTAGCTCATAATAATCATGATGATGATGAAGTTGATGAGAATGATGACTCTACCAACAAATGTATTAAAAAAGTCTTGTCTGTTTTTTTCACGAGGGAGAAAATCTAGAAGTGCTCTTCTCCTTGCAATCTTTTATTTATTTATTTCGTGTAGCAATAGCTGATTCATCATTGCCACCACCATCACCAATTTTTGTCCCAACAACAAGAGCATCATCATCACCACCACCATGAGCTGGTTGTCTCATTCTAATTAATTATGACTGACTGTGTAACATTTAAAAGTTTGAGAGAGAGGGCAAAATAGAGTTTGGAGTCACAATGACTAAGCTATTATGGTGTGGGTTCAATGGAAAAATACTACAGCCATTCCTTCGTCTCACTACTTAATACTTAAGAATCTCTTCATTTCACACGGATCATCATGAGTAAATTCCCCGTAAATATTAGCATGCACGTTTGTAGAATTTCCTTAAAAAATGAATGATTGTAAACCAAGTAATACGTTTTAAAATGAAATCGAAAAAAAAAACTATTCGTTATTCTGCTGGTTAAGCGGAGAAACAAATGGAGACATTGAAGAATACAAAATGGAGCTCTGGGCTGATGTTGCATATTATATTAGATTATAGCATTTCCTGCTGTTGATGATGTTTCCACTAAAAATGTACCTTCATGTTTTGGGGTGCTTGCTCAGATGAAGTTGATGAGGATGATACGGTACGCACTTCATTTTTCCCCATTTGACAACGTTCATTAGTTACCCGACACTGCTGACATATTTTTCTGTCGTGCTCCTTTAATGAGTCTCATATGTCAAATGTCAGAAAAAGAAATCAGAGATGCACAAAAACATTCAAGCTTTTACATGATGGGAAAATATGCACTTATTTCAGTATGTTACATAACTAAAGCGTGTTGAACATAACCATCACTCTGTCCTCACCATTAGTAGAAATGTAATTTTTGAAAGAAATAAGGATGCTGCAATAAAAATACACAAATACTCTTCGGAACGCTGGCGCTATTTTTAGACGAGTGTAGTGTTATTGTTTCCAATTTTCCAGGAAAAAAACGCACAGGATTCAGTGAATCTTGCCTGGGAAGACAAAAAATGTTAAAAAGCAACATTATGGATAATAGATAGCTTACGTTTTATACCTGTACGTTAGTTGGCAGAGTGTGTGTGTAAAAAATGAAAAAAAAACGGCTGTAAGAATTTATATGATATCACATAAAATACTTTCTGACGGCCACCGTCGTCATCCCCACCACCAAAGCGTCATTATAATAATCTTTGTCATCAACGTCGACTGCATCATCTTCATTGCCACTGCCACCATTGTTTCCCACCCAATACTCCACCGCAGTAGTGGTTTATTGTTAGTATTATACCACCCAGTTGGAAATTCCAAAAAACGATTCAACCACCACCGACTGTGCCTTTCTCATTGTTTCTTTTTTCCCTATTTTCTTGGAAAATTGTAAAGATAAAAAGAGAAGGAGGGAGAATGACAGGAAAATTGGGAAATACAAAAAGGGAAACAATGGCATCCCGGGAATATATTAATGTGGTCATTGAAACTTTGAAAAAGGAATCAAGCTGAATGGGATTATGATGAAATTTGAAAATTAGCTATATAAAATGTAGCCTGCTTGCTGCCCATTGCCTACCTCATTGTTACAACAATTATTAATGTTCCCAACAGAATCTGTCCCTCCTTCACTCTCCGCCTTTCAAAACTCCGTGATGATAAATATGCAAGGTGATGGTGTAAGCAGTGGTAGATGTGATGTTGAGATCTAAAGCATTATTTGCAAGTTCGAGGAACTCGTGCGACAATACGCACAAAGCACATTATACACACTTTCTTGACGAAAGCGATGAAATTCCCCCCTTTAGTTTAGCAACAAAACTGTTTGGCTGTCGTGAAAGGATATACGCGGAAGAGAGCGAGATGATATGACGATGATGTCACATTTTCCTAGTCATTATGTGCATAAAATGCATAAATGTCTTTTCATTTTGCTTAAGCAAGTGTACACTCATGATAGCAATAAAATAATACAGGGAATTCCCACAAAAAGGAAATGAATGGGTCCAACCAAACGCAGGAGTCAGTGTATTGTGGTGGCTTTAGCTAGCAGGAGGAATAGAAATTGCTGCGTAAAAAGTATAGTAGGGAAAGGATAATGCACCACTACCACCATCATCATCATGATAGGGAGGACATGGCACACACACACATGGGTAACTCATTGAATGGTGGTGGTGGTGGTGAGTCACCCCAAAGGGAAAGCAAACCAACAGGGTTATGTATAAAATGTGCATAAAATATATTATGATGGCATAACGTAAAACTACGGGGTGTTCAGAGTTAACATTCATTCATCGCTCGTTTTCCTCAAACTACCATCACAAAATCTTACTTCCTCGCTGCAGTTTTCCCAGCTATACTTTTATTGTTGTGCTTTCGTTTCTGAATATGATTCACATTAAAAAGTGCAGTGAGGAAAGCATGATTATGAAAATGAAATGACAACAGAGTGAAAAAAGGGAAGTTGAAGGTTGGGAAATTGAAGGAGAGAAGATATTGTTGTAATATTTTGTAATAGTGTATAGTTCAGTGACATTGCTGCCTCCAGAATTGGCTCCTTATTTTAAATGCTTTTGAAACAAATAGACTTGCTATAGTAATAGTAATAATGATGATGTAATAAGGAAATGGTTGCATAAGTTATAATAAAAATGACAAAGTAACATTTCAAAGCTATAATGCAATTTTAGTGCATAATGTGATGGACAAAGTTTCCCTATTATTGCTATCCCTAGAGGTGTATATGTTTGGTAGATTTGGACCATGAGGAAATTAAATTGTGTCGTAAATAATTTCATAACTGTATAGTTTCTTGCTTTTGAAATTTAAGGTAAATAAGGGGGTAGGACGGAGGGAAACACGTAGCTACAGAATGTCTAGGGGTTTCGGAAAGTCATTACGTCCAAAGAATAAATACTTTAAGTACACGACATGCTCATAAATAACTGGAGAAAAGACGAAGAAAAACATTTGTTTATCATGCTACCACACAGTTCTAAATACTGTATGTTTTTGTATTGCGAGGCTTGTTCACACAATTTGATTTTCTTCCTTGTCTCGGACAATTGGAAATTGCACCCTGGTGGCTTTATTCCCTCATGGAAATAAATAAATAAATGCAGCAAAAAGGATTGACCTGATCAGCTCAGCTTAGAAAATTCATTTTTTTCTTGATCATAAATATTACTTGTGCAACACACAATGAGCATTTATTTATATAGATAGGTTTTACATACGTATCAGGTGTGCACCTATAGCTTTTATACGAGTGCCTGATAATTTTCTTATATTATTTTGCATTTAATAATACTAAACGGTTTCTTTGTGTGCAACATGCATTTAAGAAGAATTTGGAACGTGTTTACAGCACGGTGAAAATGAAAGAAAATGCATGCCGTGTTTGAAGAGAATAATTTATATATTTTTTTGCTGAATAAGAGAAAATTTTCTGCACATTTTAGCATGAGCACTAATAGCAATACTTCTTTCTAAGGGATAATGAATGGCTACTGCATTACTCTGCCTAACAAATAATAATTACCATGGTAGAAGGGAATGAAATGCATAAACATTGTTACATGCATGCAAAATACACGATGAAAACGTGCGTTTAATTTCTTCTCGGAAGAGAAACACAAAAAGAAAAGAGGTAATTTAGAGTGATTGGTAGCGGAGTGCAATTTCTCAAGAATTTTTTCCTGAAGAAAATACATGTAAACTTATCGATGAAGCGGGAACAGAGAGCAATATGCTACAATTAGTCCCTTATTGTTGAAAAAATGCTTTCTCATATTCCTGCTCTCGCCAGTCAGAACCAGGCAATGAGCGGACAGAAGGATAAAAAATAGTATACTAGCTTGAATAGAAAGAATTGTGCACACTCAACACTGTAATCATCACTCACTCCTTATTATTATTTGCTACATTCAGAGTGGCTGCTCAACGAGGGAAATAAAAATTGAAACTGCATGTGGCTTGGCTATCGTTGTTAAAAGAAACATATTATTTATAGGAAAGCATGATTTAAAAGCAAGTTGCACAAAAGCACTGGTAGTAGCAGCCAAACACTTGTTTTCTCCATGACATGGTTATTTAGCTAAATTGGAAAGTAAAGAGTGTACGGGTTGAGTACTTTTATTGTCGTTCGTCATTGAATAAAAAAAACTGATGACTAGGGCATATCCCGTAATAATGATGATCGTTCATAGTCTATATGAGGGAGAGTGAGAGTGAACGACCCGAAAAAATACTAATTGTAGGATGGCAACTATTGATAGTGAGAGAAGAAGGGTTAATCAACTTGAGTTACATAATGAACTGCCATAGTAAATTTGAACTGTTGTCTTTCACCAAATGAAAAGTTGATGTATCATCATTATTATCATCATAATCATTCGTGCCTGTGCATGTAACACTACTGCTCTTGAAAACGAAATAGATGTTGATAATGATGAGCAAAGAAAATGGAATTTGTGTAACTGTTTTTTCCTATAGTTATCGCTACAGTGAGTTTGCAAAAAGGGTGTCATGTGTTTTTTTTGGGGCAACTGTAAAACTGGTACAGTTTATAATGGAATCATTTTTTTATCAGAGAGAATAAAAGGAGAAAATCAAATCAGGGATTCTGTTCAGGTTTTGTGAAGAGAAAACCACTTTTGTTCATTTTGCTGACTCATTTCTCTAGTGTATTCGATTCTATTTTCTGCCAACTTTAATAGTAATAGTAGCAGAAATAATAAATGCTACAACCAACAAGAAAAGTGTACTAGTGGATTTTTTTTTGCAAAAAGGATGCTCATTTCATGTTGTAACACTAATAGTATCGCCATCGAAGTTGCAAAATAGTTTCGATTGCAAGCAAGCACTTCAGAAAATTGTTGGGAGTTTCTCGTGTGTTTTTGGCTTCGGTCTAATATGGCTTGGCAAATTAAAGGGGGTCTTTCTCGCAACCCTCCTTCTCAAACAACAGTACATCAAAATTAAGGTTTTTTATTTTTATTCCTTAATATCAGCATATATTCTACATGGGAGGGAATTCCTCTTGATAGAATAAGTTATATATGCATGTATACATATATTTGTACACATAAGTTAGAACTTAGGGGAGATTTTCTGTTATTAAAAACTAACTGAAAAGGAGGGCAGGAAGCAACAGCAAAACTAAGTACACGCTGAAGTATGTGGAGTATTTGGTAAAAGAAAGAACATGCAACCAGAGGCAACTAAAATTTGCATCTGTCGCCAAACTTTCACTTCTTTCTTTTTGCATTTTTTTTCTTTACTTTTTTTGCTCACGCTTTCTTTCGTGCTAATGTTCAGAAAATATGAGAGATTACACTTTTCTTTAATTAGACCTGACTTGTCTTGACTTGATTTTTATGCATTACGAAGTAATGAAACACGGCGGAAGGAGGGAGAGATACACGTGATGAATGAACATATTAAAGTGAAAGTATATAATAAAGTACATACATGAAATGCTTTGAACTACTGCCACACAAACACTATTTCTCGGAAAAATCCTGTACCATGTTCTCACAGAGAAAGCGTAAAAAAGGAGGAACAGAAGGAAGGCTCTAGTCAAGCATCTTTCCAAGAGTGGCTTGACTTATTACTCGTTAATTACACACAAGTCAGGGGTGGTGGTGTTGTCGTTGTCGTCTTAAGTAGTTGAAGCTAGTGGCAGCAGCAACAGTAGTATAGTTGCTAGTACACTTGTTCTCGTACTTCGTCTTTTTGGAGAAAAAAAGAACAAGCTGTCGTGGCGTTAACCTCGCCTGCCACCATCTCAACCACCTCCAAGACATTTGCGAAATCGTGTAAAACGTAAGAGAAGAAAAAAGAGTCTTAAATATTAAGATGCCGACCTGACCGACACACTTACTATTATTATTAAATGGTAGTGTGTGTGTGTGTGTGTGCTGTAGTTGTACTAATAGTGATTGTATGAGTGTGTGTAAAGCAAGAGGAGAAAACCAACTGGTTTTTTTCGCTTTCACATGAATCTATTGTAAATTATGAGCAAGTGTGTGTGTTTTTTGCTTCTGATGGTGATGATGATGATGAAAGTTGGTCAGACTCTGCTGAAGTTACAAGTGGAATGGAATGTGTAATCATAATGGTGAGCTGGTGGTGCGGGCCAAGTACAATTTCTTAGGAGCACGCACCAGCTTCATTGTGCGATTTAGATGTAAACGGGAGATAAAAGCAGGCGGGCAAGCAAGAGGCAGCTGTAGTGGCAACTATGAAATATGACTTGTGTATTTTCTCCAAAGCAAGAGGAAAAAAGAAGAATCAAAGAAAGGGAAAAACTAAAAATGAAAAAGAGTGCCAAATCGTCGTCATCATCGTTGTACCACCACTACCACCACCACGCAACCAACACCATTTGTCGTATTATGTATTGTAGTTAAGTTTGGATGATGGCGATATTATTATTATTAGCATTGTGAGAAATATTATTATAGCCATTGAATTATATTGCTGTTGTTGCTGTAATTTTCTCAGTGTTCCACATCATCACCATCTCAAAATCAAAAATACTACTTGCACTGCGTTCTACTCCTCTCACTATATATTCATTCAGCATTGCTCACAACAGCTAATGATAATCTTCTGTTTTTATGTGAAACTATGTGGTGGTAAGCATTAGGGATAATAATAATAATATTATTATTATTTCATTCCGTGCCAAAAAGACGTTATAATCATATATTATTATGTCATGCCACCATCCCAAATGTAAGAAAATATGGTGACCCCTTGGTCCTACGTTTTATGAAATCTGGGTAACTGAAACAAACGAGCGACATGTAGATATGTGCGTACTTCTAAGCAACAATATGTCGACATGCTTCCAAAACATGAAAATGAAATTCCTGAATAAATTTGGCAGAACGAAAAATATATAAAAAGTAATAGATCAAATTCTCCGCTAGACTGTGTCTGAAATAAAAATCAATAGGCTCCCTGGGGTTCTAAGCATATTTCTTTTTCGTTCTCCTGCAACAGTAGGTAATTATTTATTGCAATTTGGCATGTTTTCTTGAATATTGGAAATAATAATAATAATCATTGAAGGCAGATCAGTTGGTGTTCATTGGTGCGTGTGTTAGTCTCCAGAGTATGAAAAATTGCTCCAAGGTATCAATTTGCGTTTTATATTGTAGCATACACCTTGCTCTAGTTCTAACGTTGCTCAGGCTTTCTCCAGTTTCACGCGTTTCCTTTCCACGGTAAGGTGCAATATCGTCAGATCGTCACTTCAGTTTTTTTAACTGACCATTTGACTCAAACTTGCGAAATAACCAAATAATATGGTATTACGGTATAGGAGTATCATTTTATTTGCTGGCCGCAATCGTGACGATTATGATGATGAAGATCAAACGGCAAATTTAAGAACACGTTAATTTGATGGCGGTTCAACAAAAACGAAGAAAAAACATTGCATTAAATGATTGAGCCGTTCTTACAGTTTATTATTACTATTTCATGAGCTTATGCTATTTGACGCTGTGCTCAGTGACGGAACAAGAGGAAAATGTGAGCTTGCACTCTTCCAATATATTAATTTCTCATGTAACCTTGTATCGTGTCAATTTTCTTGAATATTTTTCCCTGTTTTTTTTTCGTGTCTGGAAGACGGGGGAAATATTTGCTTTTGTTATTGTTGTTTCATGATAGCAAAAATGGTTGCCATCATCCTCGACATCGGCGTGTTTATTCAAGGGAGAGTGTGCTTGTTCATTTATTCATGTGAATTTTGATGTGTGTGTCTGTCTGCTTACACAACGTCCTCTCCTCCTCCTTCTCGTCTTATCCGACTTCCTTGCTGCTGCCGATAGAAAGTCAACGTTTGTCTATCTGCAATAATAATAAGCGGCGTGGGCACAATATTGGAGTGTGTGTCTATGAAGGAGGATGACATGGAATATTTTTGAAACCATTTATCATTATTATTATTATGATTATCATTACAATTTTAGTTTGGCAGTAGCAATGGCTCTCGTAATGGTGTTGGTAAATATATGTGTGCCTGCTTCATAATATATTAGGCCATTCTTTAAGGAAAGAGAGAGACAAACATTCTGACTTGACTTGAGTGTAGTTTTTTCCTAGAAAGTAGGGAAAGCTAAAGATTGATTAGAAATGACAACGTGTCCTTTGAGAAAAACAGAGTGTTGTGGCCATCATATGGCATCAAATCAATTAAACATGACGTGAAATGTGGTAGTTATGATGCGATGGTGGCGTTGGTGTGGTAATGCATGGAGTTTCTGAGCCAACATTCTCTTCATCACTGACGACATCGACGATAAATATGCATAAGACATGTACATACTTAAGTAGATCATATATGAATGTTGAACAAACGTATGCAAACAGTATGTGGACAAGTATTTTATGTAAGCCGCCACATTTTTAAGAAATAAACTATACGTATCGATTGAACCAGAGTTAAAAGCTTTGTCACACCGGCACACTACCAACCAGTAGCACACGAAAGAAACCATCAGAAAAAAATGGGCTGCCTTTTTCTTCGTCTTGGTAGTCTCCGAACCTTTTACTTTTTTTCCCAATATACTTACCCAACCTATTTATGTCTACTAAAATACTTCTACTTTTACCGCTCGTGCAATTAATAAATGATAAGAATGCTTCGAAGAAAAAAGTACAGTATGCATATCTCCTCCCACTCGTGGGCTTTTTGGGAGCTGTTTTCTTCCTAAGAAAGAAACTTTTTAAAGGATTCATAATGAATAAAAATGCATGTTTTGAGCCTTACTATATCTTCGTATACGCGTTTACGCAGTTTCACTTACATAAAAATACATTAACCATAAGACAGGCGGGGGAATAATAAAGAAGAGGAAAAAGGAGTTTACCGGGAAGAGAAAGGTGGAATATAAATATATCCAAAGTCTCTGATCAGGCATGTTCCAAAATTCCTTTCTAGCATTTCTCTACGTCTGTATGTCTGTATCTGTATCCATTGTTATTATTATTATAGCACTCTATATACTTACACTTTTGCTTGTACTGCATTTAAAAGAAACGCTCGAAAAATGCAGAGAAATAAATATGTATTTAGGAACCTAAAAAACAAACTTGCCTCTTTTCCAGCCAAAACTTTTTTATCTACGTTACAGCACCTAACAACAACGCCACCGGAAAATAATACCTAATAATAATGATGGTAGCGAGACTATGCAGTAGATATATAAGAGGCAAGGTGTGTTCAATAGATAGTGTTTACTATTTCACTAGTTTCATCCATTCCAGAACTATATATCTCTCTAAAGGGTGCAACTAATCTAAATAGATGAGCTGACGCTGCTGCTAAATAAATAACTGGCTGACTGCATGAGACGGAAGTCGAGAAGCGTTACGATTTGGACCGGGCAGGGAGTCATTCGCTGCCGGTTACGTTTTTCTCCAGGTGGGGAAAAAGGATCGCATGAATGTTTGTGAAGTGTCTATACACAAAAAAAAGGTTGTCGTTCTATGGCAAAATATCACAGTTATCTTCCCAATCACCATCCTCTAGTCGTGATGTATTCACAAACAACGTTAATATCGTAATCATTGCAGACCATTTGTTTATATATTTTTATCTGACTTTTAGTGCGGCAGTTGTAGTTAGAGAAATGAAAAATATGGGCGATTCCAGACATCAGTTGTAAGCCTTTTCTTATCTATCACATACCTGGGTATATTTTATTATGTGGTAGTGGGCATTGATTAATAATAAAGGATGTGGAGAACGTGCTTTACCAGTATTATACGTTGTGCTTGATTATTGCTATCTTCACATTGATGACCAGTTCTATTTTCTATATCATATTATCAGTCATGTAAATGGATTTATGTTTTGGTTAATTGTGAATTATCTGCAATGAACTAAATCATTTAAAAAATTAGGTCTAAGAAATTATCAGAACCTCATACATTAAAGCATAGCCTATTTCTTGTTGTACATCTGTTGTAGATATTTTTGTTGCATCCATAAAATTTGGAACAAGAATTTGCAATGGCTGTAAAGAAACGTGGAGTGAAACTCCGAATCTAAAAAAAAAGCCCGTCTTGACACTAAATTTTCAGAAAAAATCCAGACAGAAGTTTGGAGGAATTTTGTTGCCAAGTATTGATGTATTCATCAGGATTGCTCTATTTTCAGACTATTTTTGCCGCTATAAATTTCCACAATTTATTATTAGTCACATAGCAAACATTAGGTACCTATAAATTTACACTTTTACTTAGGAGCTAACTTTAGAAAAGGGAAAGGGGCCATGAGAAAAGGAAGAAAACTAATTCACAATGAGATAAAAATAGTGTATAAAATGCATAATGTGTGGGGTCTCACTATAGGTACTGTACACGTGATGTGTGGTTGTTTTTCTGGTTGAGGTTTGGGTTTCCACGAGTCCTGTTTTTTTTAGCTTTTAGGTAGGTACAATACTAATGTGTTTTCATTTTCATTCCAAGGATGGATGGATAGGTTTGGAATTGCATGTGAAGTGAAAATTCCTGATTGCCACAACAACACAATACTCTGTAAAGTCAGTAGTCAGTCTGTAGATATGCCTACCACTTAAATACACCAGCAGCATCGAGACTGCATACCAGACTAGAAAAGAAAGGAAAAGTTAGTTTTTTTGGCTTGATAGTTGTTGGATGTCTGTCTGGTTGTGCGTGATCAGAATAATATCCTGTGCTGTTGTGTGTGTGTGAGGCAAGAAAGGCAAAGTCAGAATTAAACGGTGGCGTTATACTAGCATTTTGTTATCGGAGAGAGGGAGAAAGTCCTCTTTCGTGTACATAATTTTCTTTCTAGTCGTTTAGTTTCATGTTAGAGATATGTATGTATGAAGGGCATTTTGGATGGCTGAGTTGAGTAAAATAGCGAAAGTTTTCGGGCTTTTATATAATAATAGGAAGGTTTTTAAGACAAAATGTTCCGTATTGTTTGATGCGGTTTTCCAAAAACTAAACACATTTCCCAGAGGTTCTCATTTCCCAACTAATTTCCATATTATTATTATTACTACTATACCAACCGAGACAGTATAAGGAGGCTTATTACTATGATTGTTTCTGTTCCTGTTTGACAATGTAAATGGAAACTGTGAAAGAAACTAGGAGAGAAACATAACAAGGAAGCTTACTTCCAACTACACAGAAGATAAGCTATATACACCCTTTCCCTACTGTTTTAGGACAGTGGTAGCAGGACTAGTAGTCATGTAAGTATAAGTAGTAGTGAGTAGATGCAGCAGAGTGACGGCAAGAAAAGAAAGGAAGAATGTCTGCAAAGGTAATTTGATCACTTCTATTCATATTGGATTCCATAGTATTCCCATCTGTGCAAAAGTGCATAAAAGCTCAGGTGAGTCATCATCATCACCATCGTCGTCATCATCATGTCATCCCACACCAAAACCTTGAAATTCTAAGCCAAGTTCAATTAAATCGGAGAGGAAGAGAAACCGACAGGCAGTCAGTGAAAGAGAAAACTTCATTTCCATTCATTGTCAAAAAGTATCCTGGAAAAAGTTTGCAGCAGGGAATGTGAACCAAGCATTTGTAGTTATGATCATCATCGTCGTTGTGAAAATAATGATACAAAAAAGCATATAGCACAAGGAGAAACGCACCTAATTCCATGCACAATGGTAATAATTATTGTTATGACGATGATAACAATGCGCGAATGAATGAATGTCATCGGTGTGTGATACAAGATATACAAATGAAAGGTATGTACTCACTATTACTGTTATTGTTGTTCTGATAAAAGCTGGGAAAAGGGTGAGAGAAATGAGCGGGTGAGAATGACGAGAATGGTGAAAGAGGAAGACATGGCAAGTTTCTAGGAGAACAAACCAACGAGGAAAAGAGGATCCGAGCATTGTCGTTATATGACATAAAATGTTCCATATAAATTCCATATAAATGCAGGTTTCGTACGTGGGTGTGGAAGAGTAAACACTACACCAGCCACTCCACTTTTTTGGTTATAGTGATGGTGGCGATGATGTGAGGAAGGAGGGCGACATCAGCGGTGAAATCCATTGTTTTCGAAAATTTCCATTCATATTTCATAATTATTCATGTGCATGGAATTGATATGGTTTAAAATGAGGAGAACGACGAGTGAAAAGGGAGAATGGTAAAAAAGAGAGTTGTCCGGAGCGCTATAGGAGCACTCATGTATTTGGTATTTAAAACTGATGACGATTACAATACAGCACTAGCGAAAAAGTCATGGTTGTACGTACTACGTATTATATATATGTAAATTTACATCGTTACATCTATGAAAAGCTCTACAATTCGTTATGCATATATTTGTTAAGACTATCATCCCCATCATCAGGCATTTTCTATTCTCAACGCCATGTGTTTGTTTCGTTAAATTTCCATTTCGTCATGCACGGTCTTCAGTCCTCATCCTTTTTTAAATACTGCGTACCATCATCATTATTATTACAAAAGAAAAGGCAAAAGTCATCCTAGTTGTCATCTCACCATCATCAACGTGAATTTTAGGGTGAAAAGAAAGCTAAGAGGGAGAGAGAAAAAGAAATATGAGGAGACTGAAGGAGGAGGCCACAACAACCGTATAAAATATTATGAGACATGAGAAGATGTGAACTGTGAGATTCATCTTTGCTCGATGTGTTACTATATATTACAACAGACTATATTATGAGAAGTACACACTTAGTCACAACCAAGCACTTGTTCTGTTTCTGGTAAAACAATGATGATGATGAGAAGAAGTAGTTGATTTGAGCTCATTTCAAAAAGTAAGCAGTGTAAGCAAGATGAAGAAGAAGGAGGCCTCTTGATAAGACATTCTCCCTGTGTATGTGTGTGCGAAGAAGAATGATTCCTCGTAGCATGTCCTTCAGCGGTAGCATCAGCATAGTCATCATCATAACTTTTTTTCTTTTCTTTCCGTCTCTCTCTCTCTCTCATCTCGGATCGATGCACTTCATTTTCACCCAGCAAAAAACAAAAGACAAAAAAGAAAAGAA
>JAQIXW010000113.1:0-48478 GCA_034700685.1 Willowsia buskii | reverse complement strand
ATCTATTTCATTTGCAAATAATCAGGAAACTTCAGCTTTCTTATAAAACATTAATTCATAAATCCATGCCAACACACAAGTTTACGTGGGCAATCGTAATAATCTATACTATCTTTATCCATAGGCCCCATTTTACAACTGTTACAACTTCAATATTAAATTATCAGTAATGTTACGCTGTGTTAATGTTATTTAGTTTTTTCACTCTACCAAGAATTGCTGTAACAAATGTACCATTTTACCACCAATACGATTTAACAGCAAATGAAGTTTTCTACTTCCTGTATGATCATATTATATTTTTTCGATATAAATTTTACATGGGGTGATAGCTTCTTTATTGTTTTTTATGTTGATTATAGATTGTAGCTATTTTAATAAATATACATATTTGTAAATGTCAGCACTTTCAAGTTTAATCGAGTCACTATTTTTTAAAGTTGTCATGGGCTGGAGTTTGTAGTAATATTGAATATTTGTATTTTTGTTACCAATTAAATCTCTACCCTCAATTGAACTGCTTTAGAAGTTTGTCCTTGTGCCTGAATTCTAAAATTATAATAATTGTAAATTTTCTGAAACAGATAATCATTAAAGCCATCGCTTCCACTTTTGTCTCATTTGAAAAAAATAAATCGAGAAGAATAAAAAGAATAGCAACTGGAAAGCGGTGAATCATAACGGAAATAATGATATTGACTCAAAAGGGACAATCATTGTATAATTTAAGATGTTGGAAATAGAACAAGATATTATAACGTCTATGGTAATTAATTACGCAAATATAATGTTATATATTGCATTGGAAGCTTTCAAAAGGCGCATGATGATTGTATGTAGGTGGTTGGCTGGTTGAAGACAAATATTGTATTACTGGTACTATTAATCTTACAGCTTTTAACAAATTAAATATAATGGAATGAATGGTCAATGGTCTTCTAAGGGAAATGCTTTAATTAATTGAATTGAAAACGGGAATAATTGCTTGAGGTAACAATCGGGTTGTCATTTCCCTTGGATAACACTTTGGTCCGGTCAGCGGACTATTACATATCAATACTGCCTATACAATATTTATGTAAATACCTTTAATAGGGTCACGGAGCGAAATTTTCATTGTAAACACTTTCATGGCAATAACACTTTAACAACTAGTAAAGTGGCTAACATTTTAAATCATACTGAATATAAAACATAATTTTTAGTATGAAAATACTGAATATTTATGATTTTTGTTTCACAGCGCAAAAAACTGATTTGTACAGCCTTATTGAAAACGGTAATTGAAAGCAGAGAAAGTATATATATATAGCTGATTATAACAATATTGTGCGCGCATTTATCTATTTAATTAATTTAATCATAATTACATGGAACACGCGTGTTGAGGAGAAGCTTTGAAAAAAATTGTGTGACTTGTGATTGGAAATATTGCTGAAATTGGATAGATAATTTTGTTTATCACGACTGAATTAAATATATAGTAACACATGCGCATTATTATTATTTATTATATTATATAGATAACAGTATAAATCCGTAAATACACAAAGCAGTGATTATATATGGGATACATTGGCAAAGATGACGTTTTTGAAGAGATACATTGGAGCTGAGGAGAAAGGGTGACAGGGGTGAAGAAAATGTCAGACGAGAGACAAGAGGAATAGAAAGAAGGTGTTTAATGATATTTTTTCTGTACTTTTACTTTTTATATGTGTCATATAAATACACATTAAGTTTAAAACAAAAAGAAATAAATTGAGTATATATTTGTCACTTACATGATCATTTAAGAGAGAGAGAGACAGTTGTGTTTGTGTCGCACGGTTTTCAATCGGATTGGATCAATTCGGTTTTATGTGATTGATTGGACCACACGGAATGAGAGAGTTTGGATTAGGGAACATAGATTTGTCAGTAAAATTTTTGTTTTTTAAATCGACGAGAGATAGAGATTGAGAGATAGAGAGAGAGAGAAAGTGGTACATAAAGAGACAGAGAGAGATATAGAGAGAGAGACAGAGCAGCAGACAGAGAATCCGCAAAGTGTGACGAGAGGCGGGCAGAGTTGGGGTAGATTCGACATGCATGAGTTTTTCATTGCAGTTTTTTTTAATTTTAAAAGAAGATGGATGCGGAGAACATTCAAGCACAGGCCATAAGCCATCAGCGAGAAGAAATAAAGAAAAAAATTATACATAGGTCATTAAAATTTTGTGATAATAATAATAATTACATAATGATGGTATATATATTTATATAATAAAACTACAATTTCCTTCTTCGGCTTTTGTACTCATAATATTGTTTGTGAAATTGTAAACCTAATGTTGTGTTTTCCAAGAAGTAATTAGGTATCTCTGTTTCTTGGTATCTTGGTCTTTATTTTTGCCTGTTTGTTTTTCATGACTATAGACACTAATTGCAATGACTTGAAAATTGAACCGTTCCCAAGCATGGTAAAGGTTTTGATATACTTCGTAGGAAGACAACTTCCCCAACTAAAATGTTTCGATTTTGTCGAGTTTGTCCAATGTCCTTTTCTTTTGCAAGATTTTGATACGACAGTGAATATTAGTTGTCAGTACATTTTACTTTAATAAAACGAAATTGTTCATGAGTCTGGTCAGGTCATATTCAAAACCACAAGTAGGATCCTTTTATTACAAAATACTCACTTCTACGGCAAAAAATGTACACACAGATACTTCTAAATATTATGTATCACGGGTCACAACTATTACTTACATAAACCAAATGTAGTTAAGATATTAGTTTAGATCTGTACATGATTGAAAATGTTTCTTTAGTACTACTCATCACTCTTCAACAGTGTGTTTCAATTTGTCCTGTTCAAACCAACTATAAACGTGTTACATTTAACAAAAGGGAACTACAAAATGTAATTTCTGAAGAAAATGGATTTTGATAATAAATTATCATATCTGAGAGTAAATTTAAAGGTGAAAGTCAGCAATTGAGTGTAGGAGGGTTTTAAGTGTAGTTCACTTAATCTTTGAATGAAAATGTTATTTGCATAATTTATGCATTCCTTGAAACTACTCCTGACATGATATTTTAAACACTGAAGAAGGTACAGTAAAACATTGTCATATCTTTTCGAATATTATCTTTGTTTCATGCGAAACATATTGTGTAAAATTGTGTTAGTGCTTGTATAAGTTTCGAATAATTTACATTGTTTGAAAAGCAGACTCTCAGAGTTTTAAATGTGTATTAACATTAGAGTAACATCGACATGCAAGAATATTGCAATGACAGCTAACTGCTATGCATGGCAAGCAAATATACTAAAATGCCACATTTTAAAATATGGTATATTAATTGCATAAATTATGCATATGAAAAACAAGGTCCAGGGTGAGTTGAGATATTTAGAGATACAGTTATTTAATTAATTATTCCGTTTAAAAACTTAATGAATGTTTGCTAAATATCAAAAAATTAATGAATCCAAGTTCTTCAAAAACATTGAGAGCCAGCAACAAAAAACTAGAAAGGTACTTGTTAGAATAAGTCATGCAACATTATCGTCAACCAGTAGAAAATTACCAAGTAATGCGGCGAGTCAAGGGTTTAAAAAAATAAAAATACAAACAATGGCTTTTACTTAAAATGAGTTATTTATGAGATGTACTAGTAGTCTATCCATTAGTTCAATTCAATTAGTTATTACATGGCAATGTGATCATATCAGAAAGTACACGCTAACGTCTAAAAATCATGTTAGGTACGTTCACAGTTACAGTTAATTAAACAGTGCAAAACTACACTTTTGAGGGTAGATATTTGATAGCCTATACGCCTCGGTTGTTAAACTCTTTTCGTGTATTCTTCCGACTGCTCGATGATAGTTCTAAAGTACTGAAGGATTGTATCGGTACAACAATTTTTACGTGTTTTTGTATTTTGCTTTCAATTAGTAATGAAGTAAAACAAAAAAGGATATTCCGACACAAAATGATGATGAGCTCATCGAATTTACTTCGTAATACAAAAATAATATATTACGCAGTTAAAAACTACGCGTGTACCTGGGAAACTGCATCTAAACTCTAAAGTCAAGAAAATCAGAACTAAAACAGCTACTTTCCTTGTTGTCAACAGAAACAAGAATAGAAAGTGTTCAGAGGTCCGTCGTTAAATGGCGGATAGTGTCACAATATGCTTGGGTACGGTGTCAAAACTCAAGACAATGACATGTTGACAGGAAAAAGAAAAACTTGTGTTTAAACATTGTGACAAGTTTTTTAAGAAATTGGCAAACAAGTACTTATTAGGATTCATGTCTACTTCATTTTTTCTGATAAATTGAAAAACAATGAGTTAAACTTGTTCTGTGCTGTTAAAGCTGTATAGTATAATATGCTAAGAATGTTGGTTCAATGATTAATTCAAATAAAACGTTGTTTAAAATGGAGGAAATTTTATAGTTTTTAAAACTCAATATCTTGGTCATATAGGGATTTTCTTCGATAATTACCTGTCCACCTTCGCCTTCAACACTTGAAAGTTCCTTCCAGTCCTCAATTGTTTGTGCCAAGTCGAGCTGACAGAGAGGGATCTTCACTTCGCCAATTTGATCGTGTTTGGAAAACCGATCAAAGTCAAAAATAGCGAAAACGAGTGTTTTGGCCATGAGGTCACCATAGGGCAACTAAGAATTTTCAGGGAACAGAAAACTCCGTTAAATATTAATTTATCGTGCATATACATTCATTTTCGTTGCTAACATAAAAATGCACAGGATTCCAATAATAAGTAAGTGTAGTCAAGATTATTCCTTTTTCACTATCATTTCAATTTAAATGTCATAATTCCATTCTTGTCAGTAAGTTGATACGTTCAGTACTATTCTATAATAGATTTTTAAGATTATATGAGATGGGGCATCAGTAACACAGCTCTTGTACAATTAAAGTACTCCCTAGTCCAATATTATTCATGCCTTTTCATTCATATTATGCTTCTATTCATTTGATGAAATGGAACGTACAAAAGAAGGATATATGGCCTTTGCCATGATAGTAGATGCGGAGATGAAGATCGAAAGAGAAAACACTGTAAGATATTATGGAAGTGCACAAGTCTGAATTTACCTTCCGGTGATCCTTCCCTTCCCTTTACACTTCATCATTGATCATACAAGTTTAATAAGCTTCACAACAAAAACTCGACTCGCATTACTACCCCCAGTACATTACTGCTATATGGCTGGACGAGTACTTTCATCATGATTTGTATAGGATATGGAAAAATAATGATGATGTTCTATAGCCATCATCACCATACTTTCTCTATGCATGTATGTTTTCATTTAATCAATTTCATCTGCAAATACTGCGCATATACTGACTGAATGGAATAGGCTTGGCGAAAAAAAAGAAGATTAGAATCTTGTGCGTCGTCGTTTCGTCAGGAAATGGTAAGGAACTAATTCCCAACTCACCTTGAAGTTGAATGTTTCATTGAAAACGGGATTGAGGGTCTTACGGTGAACCTTAGTTTCAAACTTCTTCTTCTTGTCGGGCAACAGGTAGACCTTCACGTATGGATCGGATGTGCCGCCCATATCCAAAGCTGGCAGATCCTCTGCTTGAATTACTGTCACTTGTAAATTGTTAGCATTGAAGTCGTACTCGAGCTAAAATACAAGAAACGGAAAGTTTTATACGGGCTGCTTATTTGCTATTGGTTTTAAGGCTCCCTCAAATCCCTGACTTTTTCTACTGCAACTACTATAGCTAGTACATACGATTGTCAGTCAATCTATAAAAATAGTTTTTATATTAGTTCTAGTCCATCTAATCCAACTAAGCCCGCATACGACGGCGGCGAAACAAAGTTTAAGCAAAAAAAACTGTAGTGAGTAGTAAAACAATAAAAAAAAGTATTAAAAAATTCTGATCAATCAATGAAATTCCGTTTTTGTTCTACTTTATTTTTTCTCTTCCACTTACTCTGTACTGGAGTTTTCCTAACTTTTGAACGTGGACTTTTTCCTCTTCCTCTGCTTGCTCTTCTGCATTTTCCGTGAGTTCCTCCATATCTGGTTGAACCTGATAATGAAAAATAGACTGTGTACTACTTCTCCTGCAGCATGGCAAGTTGCTTTCATTGGCGTTGACGGTAGCTGCGATGAAAGCGATGGGTGAAAGGGTTAATATCGCGTTTGGAAGGCTACGCCGAAACAATCGAGAAGAATACTTTCTCTGGCTTTCTGGCTTTTGTTTTTGACACGTATTATTGAACATACTAAAACTTTGTGACATGATGAAAATTTTCCAATCGCCTACACATACACATAGCCGCGAATGAATGTTTTTTTCGAGCAGAAAAAAGAAAGGGACAAATAACCACTTTTAAAACAACACAGAACATAAAGACAAGTTTAAGCGGAATGTGTCCTCGATCTAGACTAACAAAAAGTTACATTTTTACCAAAGATGTGAATCTGGAATTCGATAATTGTGAATGCGCAGGAATTGAAATGGAAGTGGAAAGATTTCGAAAATTACATGGGTCGACTTGTAGCATACGTTAGCGTTATGTTAAATAGATTGTGCATTCCAGTATGCCATGTTTGATGTACAAAATCGAGTGCCTTGTCTCTTTTAATACGATTTGCATGCTACAGACAACATATTATTAGGCATACATATTTTTTTACTGCTAGAGCCAAAAGTCAGCACGCATTCTGTAATCAGATCAATTATTGTTTTCTTTCCTTCACAAAGCATAACGGGAGTACGTATTCATTTTTACAGAATCTGATTTCACTTGAAGGAATACAGGTTGATGTGCGGGAGCATGGTGAAAGTTTATTTCCTCGTATTGCATCTTGACAAAGAAGCAAAAAATCGATGCTTGCTCTAATAATAAAAGATACATTAAAAGACTTTCAACTTTATTGGGTATCGGGTTATGCGATTCACTTGAGACAAGGCATCGTTTCCCTTCCTTTCTTTCAATCAACGTTTTTCAATTTTCTTTGTCTTCAACTGATTCCGGCGCGTCGTAGAATATAGATTCTTTAGTATTTTGAGAAAGTGGAAAAATTGAAAGCGCTTTATGCTACTGTTGAGAGTAAATGCATTAGGATTTTCAATTTTGGGACACAAAGCAACACAGGTGCAGGATTGCATTGGCGGACTAGTGGTAGTACGTACCTTTTCCTTGTAAGCATTTCCTAGTAATTGTACAGACTTGAGATCCACAGCCCCTTTCACTTTCTTTGCATCCTTTGTTCTTCGTTTTCGGAAACATCGTCGAATACACAAAAAGCAAGTTACTAGAATCAATACAGCTAGACCTGTGAACAGATTTAGAAAAATAGCAATATTATCATTTAGAAACAAAATCTCAGGAGAGTATATATACATAATACATACCCGTAACAATAATGCAAAAAAACAGCAACTTATAGAGTAAACCAAAGTTGTTAGAATATGGAATCTAGAGAGATGGATGCTTCGCTAAGAATTCTTGCTTTCGGTACTTGGTGTTCATTATTATTCATACAGTATTTTGCCATATGTAGAAACAGTACAAATGACGTGACATCTAGCTAGATTCATGGTGCTCGTAATTTCCGATTTACTTCATCTGCTTTCTCTACATAGTGCTACTGCTCAGTAGTTTTAGTAGCAGCATGGTCACATACACTTGACTGCTTTCTTTTCCATCATCTTGCTGTCGTCAAATTTTGGTTTCATTTATGCTGTGGTTTCAGCTTCATCAAGGTCTGACCACGTAAGTAACTAGAAAATTCGTAATGACAGAAAGGAAGTAACACCGCTGCTACTAATTAAAGGGGTATTTCACTATTCACAAAATGAAGAATCTCAAAAGTTTAATAGCAAAGCTTTTCTCTGTCTGCCCCAGTAATTATCATGGTTTCTTTTAAGATTGGAATGCTGCCAACTTCAGAATGAACTGTAGTCAAGTTCCTACTCAATCCCTTCACGAAAATTTTCTTTATGATGAGAGCTTACCAACTGATGAATAACATGGACGAAGCGGTGATGAATGTTTTTGTAACGCGTGGGCGGATGTACAGACTGACTTGTCAAAATTAGTATGCCATGCACCTAATAAGAGAGCGTGTGTATAGGAGAGCCCCACTTATTTATTTATTTAATATATTATGTCCTTTTCTTCACTTCCTTTGAGGACAATTTTCTGACAGCACTCTAAAGCCTAAATTATGAATCGGATGCAGGCACAATGTCTATATATCTCTCTCTCCACAGTCTATAGTTTCCCGTGTCTGACGCATTCATAGTAGCTTCCAGCGTCTGTTCTTACATGGTCACCAGAAGCCTTCCGTGTACAGTACAGGCAGGTTTTTGAATGGTCTCTTCTACTTCAATCGAGTTCCGTCTGTTTACTCCTGCTGACGTCGATACAATTTCGCAAAGGAAACAATTAAATGTATTCTGGTTTTTGAAGGACGACGAAAAGCGTACATAAAGGCACACATAAACTGTACATTGCTATTTTATAAGCATAATATGTATGTACTAGAAAACCAAAATAATACTTCATGCTATGTTGTAAATTTTGGCTGCCAATGACAATAATATGCTGAACATCCCATTTTATTAAAGTCAGCTTTTTAAAGGACGGATGACGGATCACTTTTTTGCACCAACGAATGCAATACAAGTCATCCCGTTCATATGGTACAAGGTTTCTTGGCAGACTTTGTCGATTTATCGAATAATGAATAAAAGAAAGCCAGACACAACTATCAACTATTTCATTCGCTTGCATAAATTTAACCAGCTTGCCAGTGAACATATTATGTCCTCTACAAAGGACCAAATATAGGTACCTACACGTGTGGGAACAAAAGCACGGATAATTGATCATCGTATATTCTAATGTTTGAAATGTGTATAGTTGACAGTTGATAGTAAGCTTCTAGTATGGACGTCAGCATTGGACACTGAAACTCTTTTTAACTTCATTGTAAAGCTTGTACATATACTTGAAACTATAACTATTATGTGTCATCAAGTCATTTCTGCTCAATAATAAATTCTACCAAAATTCGAGGAAATACGTGTGTACTTTTTTTCCTTTAAGTCTATCATTTAATATGAAAATTGTAGCTAAGTGGATGGAATTGTGATGGGTAGAAGAGAAACCTTAAATAACTTGCCTAACTATTTTCGTCGTACCTACTATTTTCTTTCTTTAATGCAAACATCATACTAAACAGATGTACATGAAAGGGATGGCGAGTTAAAACTTTTACAACTTTCTCTCCGGCTGTTCAATTTAATTTGTTTATGCGTTTGATTCTCTCCTTTTTCATGGTAAATAAGAGGTTACACTGTCGATGAAGAATTGTGCTTACCTATCACTATTGCATACATTCCCCAAGGTGGAACTCCAACTTCTCTGCCAACTTTTCGCACAATCTGATCACTTTTGTCTATAAACTCCTCCGCGGGTCCTTTCGTGGCAGGTATTTGTTCGGGTGCTAAGGTTGTTGGCACATCTGTGATTATTTATTTAAAAGAATTTGGACAGCATTACAATTCAATTTCGAAGTTTATGTTATTCCATTCGTCAGTCCAAACAGACGTATATGTATGGTCACTTTACAGATTTACAATTTTAAATAGGGAAAAAAGCTTACTTGGGTTAGGGGTCGTCGATGAGGAGACAAATCGACGTGCTGCAGCCGTCGGTTCCACAGGTTCAATAATAGTTTCCCCATCTCTTTTCCCCCGTTTCAGGGATATTGGAAGGACTTTTTGTGCTGCGGGAGCCATTCTGTAAAGACAACAAAAAAACAACATGAATTTCGCAAAATCGTTTCACAACTTCTAGAGACAAATGAACAAAACAATTCGTATGGCGGACCACATTGTCTAAAGAACCACTTAACTTGCAAAAAATACTTGTTTTAAACTATTCCAATGACTTATAAACTAGCTGCAGAGTATATTCCTACTAAAAGTACTTAACAAAACACAGACAAAATCAGTAGTACTAAAATGTGCCGCATATTTACGTTAAACTGACACACTGTATGCACACAGATAAACCATGCTATACATAAACTTTCCCAGCGGCAACACCGACAACCGTTACATGTTCATTTTTTTCTTCTCCTCTCTCCATGTAACCCTTTCGGGACTGCTCCACAATTTTATGACTTAATTATTGTCTGCTAAAACAGCAAGCCCCCTGGGAATTTTACGATGTACTCGCAGAGAGTCAGTCTTTTTCCTTCCTTTATTTCATTTTAATTGCAAAAGACTCCTCTTGTCTTAACTTTTAATAAGAAGTGCTCATCTAACATCCTATATTATGTCATGGGCACGTGTACTGTACACACAGTAGTGTTTCAGCTTCGGGTGAACAAAAAAGGAACTGTAAAAATGTCACCATTTATTATCTTCAAGTAAGTCCGTATACTTAGCTTGTAACCTTTTTTTCCTGCTATTGGCAACACACATTAGTCCAATTACTGTGATGATGTATGTCGTGAGCTTATACAGCTGCTCTCAATCTGACACATGGCCCTAAAAGATTTTGTAACTAGAAAGCCAATCCTTTCTTCAAGGCATCCAAATATAACTTGTTGCTGATACAAAACCATATCGTCTTACAAGGCAGAATTCATAATCTCATGATGAATTATACCGCAGCGCATAAAGTGAAGGTGATGATTGATGACACAACACCAGTAACCTCTTATAAGATTTAATTAGTTTTCATTTACTAAGCGCTAACCCATCATCACTAGACTAAAACAAAAATGTGTGGCATGATTTTAACCAAATAGTGAAAGAAAACGCATTTGTAACAACTTCTGGTAAATGAAACTTCAACCCAGATGATTGTCGCTTTCCCTGTCACACGATGACTAACAAAGCTCTTTATGATGACAATAAATATACTTTTACCTAACAATCTACCTACTCGAGGGTAGCGTTTACAACCCATGCACCAGCTCCAAGTGTGTTTTATTATAAGTCAATAAATTCAAAATACATAAAAAGATAACGACTCACGACAGTTGATATAAAAAATCATATAAGTGTTGCACAAGGCTAAATCCATAAATGATCAAGTTTTTCATTGCCTATTCCACTTCATTGTCAAATCATGTATCAAGTGTTTGGCATGATGAGAACATCAAGAGTGTTGACACTTTACATTATTATAACGTATGAAATGCACAACTTAAATGTGGAATTCTTGCATGTAAAATGTATAAGGGCATGAGGTATATATGCAAGTAGGAGAAAATTCTCTGCTATTTTTCCTTGAGCGATGTCATGCCTATCTTTTACCTTATTTTTATTATGACGAGCAAACACGTCGACCACCTCAACGACCACTTGATGTGACTGATTGACTGAATGTGTTTGAAGCCACCTCACATCTCCACATTTAGACGAGACGACAATAAAAAACAGAGCCGAACAAGAGAAATGAAAAGAATTTCATTTTTTTCTGTTTCTCGTTTCAGAACTTTTTTTATATTCTTCCCAGCAGCAGCAGAAGTGGTCTTAAATATAGCACCATTTCCAAATATTGATCGTGTGGAGTATAACAAGTAGTGGGAATATTTCTACACACACACACACACTCGTTTGACACAACTCCACTCAGCTTTCACTTTCCCCTCCATACGAAAAGGGAGAAAAGCGTGAAAAGAAAATCCCCTGATAAAATTGGTAAATGCTATCTCTTCCCACGACCACATCTTTGTCTACAAAGTTTATGTACATATATTTTTGCACACTTTTTTCTTATGATCTAAAGAAACTTGTAGAGCTTTACTGTCAACATACATTTTTATGATGTATAGTTATACACGACGCTTTTTCAGTCAATATCAGCAAAACTAAATAAAAGGTGCTTCTTCAATATTTTTCTCGCTTTCCTCTCGACTTTCTCTTTTCTCTTCATGTTTTTGGTCTGTTTTTTGGGAATGTAGGAAAGGTGGTGTACCAACAATCACCACGAATGATTCTTTCACTTGAACATGATGCTCCCCATTTCTTTCGGTAGGTGATCACCATCACCACCACCATAATAAACCATACCATGCCAGCATCATGGTCGTCATCAAAAAATGGTAAGAAGAAAGCTCTTCGTTTTTTCAGCCATTACCACCGCCATCAAAAACAGAGATACCAACAAAATCATATCACAGCACATACACATGGACATGATGGGAATCTATGTGTTATTATTTCCAAAGAAATGTTTTTGCATGGTCGGGAGCATGGAAAAAAGGAAAACTATACATGAAGATATAAACACAAACAATGATAAAGCCTCCTAGGAGGATCTTGCTTGATATGAAGGGAAACTCTTTATTGAAGGATTATGTTACATGGGACCTTCTACACGTGTGTGACGTTGGAAATGGGAAAAAGAAAATGTTTGCACAAGAAGACGTTCGAGAAGTAATGATAATAGGTTGTAAGTTTACTTGTAGCTTGTATACTTCTTATGATGTCTGTCTACAAACAGCTACTCTACTACTTGGTTCTTTAGGGGACTGAGAAAGTGCCTAACTTTTCCCTGTTGAGTCGAGGGATCTTTTGTTCATAAATTAGTTGCGCTCCCGTGTCATTTCTCAGTTTTGATGTTTTTTGGGACGAGGTGATGGGTAATGATGTTTTTCTACATCTGTCATATACGTATTCTGTTTCATTTGTGTATGGGAAACTAGCTCAAGTACAAAGATAAATGTGTAAAATAATCCAATCATTTCGTTGTTTATTTTCATTACTTCTACAGAGAGAACGAGGGAGAAGAGATACAAAGAAAAACAAAAAAAAACGTTGTTCAGTGTAGCAGAAAATGTTTACACACAAATGATAGTTTCATAATTTGCAACATGTGTACCCTTGTGTTAAAAAAATCACAAAGTGTTATCCTCTAATGCCCACATAGCATTAATAGCGGCGCAATAAACTAAAATGAAATAAAGCAAAGGATCAATGGGTTTTCGGAATTTTTGATAATTTCAACAAATTAAATTGTATCTCTGAAGGCATTTTGTGTACCATAAAAATATACTGTCGAGCATCCATTCGAATAAACAGACTTTTAATTAGTTTGTGGAATACAATGTTTAAAAAAGTTATTTTTTTTCATCTCAGCTTCCATTTCCACTCAACCCCGCACGTATCAATGTTTGAAGGATAAACATGTCCCCAGTGGTCATGCTGCTAGTTGCCAGTTGCAGTCTTTTCTATTATTTTTCTGTTTCAAGTCATAAGCATGTCCGCCTACTCATTTATTTCGCCATTAAAATTCCTGCCTTTATGGAAGCAATTCTTGTTTTGCTGCAAGGCTCCTATTAAGCTTTTAAAAGTCGGTAGTTAAGCTCTCCGACGAAACACCAGTCGTGTCACGTAAAAAGACAGATTGTGTTTGACAATTTTTAAACGATTTGCTTTGCTCTTATATAAAAAAATTTCATCAGAGACCTGAAGCGTACTTTTAAATAAAAACCATGCCGTGATAAGATCATAAACATTGCCTTTTCACTTCAAGCAGATTCCTCGCTTAGTTTACCAATAAAAAATACTACTTTAAGGCTGTCATCAAGAGAGAAAAATAGGAAACTGCTGTCACCACTAGCTCTGTCTTTGTAGTAAACTAACAAGACTCAGCACGCATTTGGGGAATAAGTCGGAGAAAAAAAATGTGAAAGCTTCATAAACCCCGGTTTGCTGACTAGAATTATTGGTTATGACAGGAGCGATATAGTGAATAGCAATGCTTTGCAAACCGTGAAAATGTGACGTTTCGTATATTTTTTGGAATCGTGTAATGGCCTCGTTTCTTTAGAAGTGTGAAGTTTATTCAAAAATACATATATAGATACCAATTTCCGCTAAGAAGCACGATCATATTTTCAGTCTCTTGAACGCAAGCAAAACAGCCTCTTTCTCTTTTCAGTCATATTTGTCATAAGAAATTGAATGTAATCAAGAATATTTTAAGATGTCTTAAAAGAATGGTGATAGATTGGCATTTTGGGTTGTTTTTGAATTTGGATTCATGAAACTGAAAAAAATATGCATCAATATAGGTATGCATTCACAACGATATGCGTCACAAGTAAATGTGGTTTACCACAATCCAAAAATGGATAATAATTTGAATTCATGTATATATATAAACGCGATAATGTTGTAGTGATTGCGGTGAAAGTTGAATGATTTCTAATCCTAGGATAGAATCGTATTCTCCCTGAAAACAACACCCGCTTATTCATTTCCGAGATGAGAAAACCGGAAATGATGACGAATTTAATATAATAAAATGTATGTGGGTAGATCTGTGTTTTTAAAGAATACTTTCGGAATAGCTCTTCCGTATTCACATATTATGCTAATTTTGAGGCGAATTCAGTCAAACATGTTTTCTCCTATTTTCTTGAAGTTACATCCATAAAGTATAATCAGTGCAGTGATCCATTATCTGGCGTAAAAAATGAAACGAGAAAAGCTTACTCGTATTTTTCCTCAGGCATTTAATTATTATAATGCATTTTACACGAAGCACGCGTCATTCACTATCACATTAGTAATTGAAACGCTATAAAGCATTATTATTTTCTGCATGATCTTGTGGAAAACTTTTGTACACACAATGTATGTACTTTTGATAAAGAATAGTCTTTGAAAGCTCGATTTTTTATATCATGGCCCTGAAGAAATAGCTAGAATAATAGGGAAAAGCTAACTGACATTGAAAACGGATGCCTTAGTGAAATACGGGTGGTTCCTTTTGTGCTGGAACTCTCTCCCTCCCTCAAACACACACATACACAGGTTATTATTGTTCAAGTGCTTTCTGCTTTCATTCGTAAAAAGGACCGCGTGGTGATATGACTTTGTGTGCTCTACTCTATTTTTAAGCACTTTAAGTGCTCTGCCTTCCGTTGTGTGTACGCGTCGGGAAAATCAATTGAAACTCGTGGAATTTCTAAAGGAGATGAAACCTAATTGATCTTGCGGTAACTGGTACCACAACGTTCTGTCGTTGAGCTGAAGAACATAGCCCAGTTAGCGCTGTCACCATCACCACACATTTCTCTAGCTTTTGCTTGCGAGTGAAAGCAAGTGTGGGGGAGTCCATGTCCCCTCGCTCCCAACCATTCATCTCACAACTTGTGTCTGCAAAATCATGTCAAAATAGCGTACGTACATTTAAAAGTAGACGCTGTGCTACTTTATTATTATTTTTCTCTTTTCTCGATCAAACGAAAAACGAGAAAGTCTTCCATTCCCCCGGAGCACCCACTCCCACCAAAATATGCTCATATAACGTAAAATAATATACACAGGGAGCTTCCATTCCATCAGGTAAAGTATGAAACACAATAATAATACGAAGATACTATTCACACAGGCAATACGCCCAGGCGCACTTTTTGTGAAGAAAAAGGAAGCGCACTTTCTGCTCCAATGCGTAATATTAATTCAACCAGCATATATTCGCAATTCGAAAAGCTGAATTATGCATAAGAGGGCTCTTTCTATCTATCATTTACGGTGGTATGTGGTGGCCCCGTTTTTTGTTGTTATGTCGTCGTCAGCACTTATCAGAGTAGAAGTGAACTAACCACTATATTCAATGTACTGAATAATATGAACGATGAATGAGGGACGTGAATCACAGCCCTACTGATTATGAGTGGCGGCTTCATTGTTGAAATAAACGACTCTGATAAATACAGCACACTTACACTTGCATAATATTGGCAATGTCTGATTTTCCAGTGTAATACGAATTCATGATACTTTTTATACACCACCGCCAAGTTTCACTTGGACTCTTGTGTTATTTAAAGCTTGTAACAACCTTAACCACAGGGTACGACTGCACTGCCTCTCGAGATATAGTACCATAATCGAAGTGCACATAAACCATAATATGGAAGAGATGTGTAGTGGCAGTTCCATTAAACGGTGTTATTTAATGTTGATATAGAATTACGGCAAAAAGTGAGCAGGGTGGTTCTCGCTACAACTATAAAGTCCACCGCAATCTAAATGGCGAATTCGTGGTGATGGAGGTGGCGGGTTGTGTGGTGTATCGCGAAATTGTGTTGCCCGTCTCATAGTCTTTTTTCTCTCTGCATGATGCTCTGGTATTCAATCAGGTGGTCTGTTCTTCTTCTTTAGCTTTCCTCTTCCTTTCTCACTTTCTCTCTCTCTCTCTCACACAGATCGATCTCTCTGACTGTCTAACTTTTATATGCTGTTTTTGTATCTCCAATATAATCTGTCCTTCAACCCTTTCCTTTACCCTCCGATCAAAGTACCTCGTTGCTGGTGTAGCTTTTTCCTTACTCTTTTTGCTTCTCATGTGTCTACGAGGGACTAGGAGAAAAGCTTGTAGGCGGAAATTGGATACATGCATTCATATTTACCTACCTTATTTGCACACTGTCCTTTCTAAAAGGCAGAGTGAATATTTTATCAGAAGAGCAACAACAGAAAAGAAGCCTTTGAGGAGGAAGCCCGGGAGGAGGTCTTGATTTATTCTATTTGAAAAATAATGCCTGCTTGCCACATCCATTTAATATGCTCATGTATAAAAATACGAAAGAAGATTACGGCGACTGAGGCAAATTTCTGCTTTTAGTCTTGTGATATATAGGACTACTTGACAGCGGCAAAACATGGTATACATTTCTTGCTGCGAATTAGTAAAGCCTATTCAATATTTTGTTGGGTACTGCATTTCATTCCTTCGAGGGAAAAAGAATGAGTGCCTAGATCGGCTTCCTCGAAGATTCCAATCCTTACAGAGAGAAAGAGCACACACAGAAAGAGAATGGAGGACAAAATCTCGTGATAAAATTTCATTTCGCAAGCAACCCAGTCAATCAGTCAGTGTAACAATCTGCTGAAAAACGCCCAAAATAAGCCCTTTTTACTCTCCATTGATTGTCTTTCAGCATGACAACCGACAACGGTACTAGATTGTTTGCGAAACTATTTTTAAGAATCAATTTTCTATGTGTATCCGTGTGTACTTTGGTTACTTTCTAATAGAATATTTAGGACAGTGACATGAAACACACATTTTTTGCTGCACCAATTCACTAAAAAAATGCTGCAAGTCTATTTTGAGATATTGTCGCTAGTGTCACGACATACTAGGAGGACATACCACTCCGTGTCATATCAAGAATCAGGGAACTGTCGGAACTGAGGCAAAAACATGGAAATAAATGTATTCACAAAGTAAGCAGATTAAACAACCAAGACACAGGATGCACGCCGCCACCGTCCTTCTTGTATTTTCGAATAAGGAAGAAAGATCAAACGTGAGGACTACAAATAGCAATAACAACAACTGCGGCAGGGGCAAAGGTAGTAGAACATTTTGTATTATACGTTTTTTAACAGGCAAGTAAGTGGGCGACTAGCCGGATAATGCATCCTGTCTAAAGAGCTTTTAGCAGATTTATCATCTTCTTTCCGCTTGTTCTTCAAAATTGTAAACAGACGATACAAAGAGCAAACTTTTTCGTTTGCTGCATCAAGTACCTAAATAAGCTAGGAATTTAACAAGATTAAAAACATCTGCTGTACATGGACTCAGAGTCGTGAAAAAATGATGTCCTCTTTTTTCCATCAATTTTCCGCTTATTTCAAAATAACAATTTTTCTCCTCCCTTTTATTTATTTAATTAATTTGTTTTCCACTTGTGTATTAGATGAAAGAAATAGAAGTTATGTAAACTTTCTTTAAATGGGAAATGAGAAATGAAGAGGAAGAAAAGCTAATGAATAGTTAATAGTTGATGTGCCTTTGTCGCCCACACGAAAATAATATCTTATTTCTTGCCGGTTGCCGTCTTGCAGGGGAATGAGGAGCTGCATAATACTATGATGCTGCTTATTAATTACAAATGTGCGAGATATGACAAAACTGATACTTCCTCACTTATAGTAGGCACATAATGACAGATCATTTCAACAAGCTGATACTATTGGGAATAGTTTCATCTTTTCGTATTCATCAACATCATTTTATCATTGATACTATATATGGGTATCACTTTTCAAAAGAATGTTCCTCCATCTCCATTTCAGTCCACCGAGTTGAATACATAATCAGGAAAGAGGGAGAAGGAAAGGGAGAAAGTAAAATAATAATACATTTCTTTTGTCACTGTTGCTAAAATAGTTTTTTGCTTCTTCATCCCTTATCATAGTGAGGCTCATCACACATACGAACTCATCCTATCTCTCTACAATCGTCCGAAAAATTTATATTCCTTCAACGACGAAAGCTTACTCTCATCAAACACAGCTCAGGTTGCTGTAACCATAGTGTTATGGTGTATATATGTGTATGTGTGTGTGTGTGAACAGGAAACATGTTTTGTATGGAGATTACTGTATTATACACAGGAACTTATTTAAATAACGAAGAAGAGGAGATACATTTCCACTGTCCCTTGCCGCTTTGTTGAGTGAGATAGAGGAGACTTACTTTCTCTCATTCTCTCTGTGTGTGTCCTATACGCTCTGGTGTTGGTCGCCCTGTGCCATTAAAGCTTTCATCTTTATCATTTACTTAATTTCACATGGACGGGAAGAGGAGGAGAAAAGAGTCGTTGTTTTTCTTCTCTCTTTTCCTATCCATCTTTCTCCCTCCTCCCATTTCTCCTTATCCCTTCTCTCCCTCTCTCACTTACTTTCTTCTTCCGCTGTGTTGCTGCTTTTTAGATACGCCATATAAATTTGCAACATCATTATAGCAACTATGGAAGAGGTTACATGAGGATCAAGTGAGTATTTACAAGAGGGCAATATGATTATTATTTGCTAGCATGGCAGCAAAGAGCAATCTAAGAGAAAACATCAACTTGGTCTTGTATACCTATATATAATTTTTCCAGTGCTACAACACCACTCCTAATTCCAGTGCATCGCAGTAGTAGCTTGCTTCTTTGTAGCGAGACGAATTTCATAACAGGAAATACATAGAGAAAAGGAAACAAGTGAACATGCCAACTAGTTTAGTTAGTAGTGAAATAAGATAAACTTTCTTTTTTTCTCGAGCTTCTCAAGTTTCGAGGCTACTTCGTAGTAGATCCACATAGATTAGTAGTACGTTTCTACCTACATTTTTTCTGTTTCATTATGCAAAAAGCCTTTCTAGAACTAGAGCTTACACAAAGACAACGTTGACAAGAGGAAAAACTTTGCATATACCTAGGTATTCATAATTTTCCAGTAGTTTGCACGGTCTCAAAATTACAATCATCATCGTCAACGATTTCTGTGTGGCAGCATCAGGGCCACAAAAAGTAGCACAATCCAGAATAATGCTCGAAAAAGGACGGAATGAAAAATCTTTTTTTCTTTATCCTTTTGTTTTCCACCACATGAATATCCACCGTCCAAATACAAAAGAACTTGCTCTTCCGGTATGCATTGGTTTTTGTATGCAGACAGGCAGAGTGTCTCGAGTAATGAAATGATAGAGATACGATACGCGTAGTCAATTAGAGAAATAATTGCATTGCATTGACCTCGTCTCCTATCTGCTTCCTATATATTCGTCGTGGTTTGCTGATGATGATGCTAAATCTCATAACGATAATTAAAGGAAGGTCACATACGATGCACAGAGCCAACCTAACGAACAAAACTGTGTAACGTGTGCTATTGATATCTCTCTTTTCTCTCTCTATGTCACTGCAATAGGATGAGAATGGTGCTTCAAAGAGGAACGCAACATGATACAATTAATTAAGGTTCTATCTCTCTGCCTGTATGCAATAGTATGCATGCTTCATACCTATATACACTTTTACTATGCACTTACACAGAGAATCCCAGATAATGATTTCGTGCTGGTGGCATGCTGCTGGGAAATGAAAGACAGAGAAAAAGAGATAGAAAAAATGGGTAATCTATACTCCTACTTCCGGAAGCAATTTTCTCGTCGAAAATGATGATGATAAGTACGTATCGCAGCACTACAACTTTTTTCTATTCAAGCTTAAAGGCAGCAGTATCAGATTCTCAGAGCAAATTTGTATGAGAAGAAGAGTGGCAGGGTTTGTGTGTAAGACAGAGATAGAGAAAGCAAAGTGTACTTTCCATGTCGTTGTCGATGATTAACCACAAACTTTGTTCTATCTAAAGCAGCAGCGAAAGACGAATAGAAAGTAGTATGTAGTAGTAGCAGTCATTTATGGTTATTTTCATACTTTTCCTAATAATGGTCTCATCTCATTCTACATGGAGAAAAAAAGAGAGAATAAGATGGGATAATATGCTGTAACTTTTAGTATCCAACTTTCTTTCTTTCTCCTGTCTCCACATTATCGATCTTATTATTATGGTTGTTTCTAGATAGCTTGCCTTATACTTTCATTTTTTAACGGTGAAATTGTTTGCTTTTACACACGGTGGTTTATGTTACTACGACTTTTACAACGACAAAATCGTAAGGAATTGGAAGAGAGGGGCATGGCAGCATGACTAATCAGAAAATACAGAAAGTCAAGCATATTTTCCGCAGCGCTCTATATTTGACGACACAATATGGATTGTATAAAATTCTGCTCAAGGGATGAATCACCGCTGAAGTTTGTTTGTGGAGTTTGTGGAACAGCTTGGAAAAAATTAACTACCCTACCGATATGATGAGATTGAGATATGTAATATTTTGAGAATTTTATATCTCGCATCAAGAGTTACGGTGTTTAATAAATAAACTGTGTACGAGTGCATCAATGCTGCTCCATATATGCGTTGCTATACCTTATATCTCGTATAGGAAGAAGGCAAAAATACAAAAATAATGAATTGAGTAAACGAAATGGAGAAAAGGGATCCACTTTCGTATCACTTTACAATGCTAAATTACACTAATGTCGAGAAGGCGGAGATGATAATGCATAATAAGCATCTGTGCTAGAAGAAAAAAGCAGTAATTTCGAATGATGACTTGAAAACCAGCTACGGAAAATCAACTTTTTAATGTTTTTTCTTCTCATTTCTTTTTTCTCCATAGAGAAAGTTTTACAGCCTAGACTATGCATACCAGATGAGCCAACAATAAAAGTATTCATTATACATAATATCAATAAGATAATATATTGATTTAAAATTACGCCTATTTTTTGCCTTCCTCTCTTCTATTTCTATCCTTGAATTTCAGATGGGAGAAAATGTTGAGATATGAACGGAACTAAAATAGTCCCAGATTGAGAGAAAAATGGTATGAATACGCATTTGCCGTCGGTGTACAAAGTGATCCATAAAGTATTCAGAATAAAAGAGAAATGCTATAATGGCATGTCAGTGAAGCCATATTGTTCGTGTTCCGGTTTTTCACTACTAAAAGGTTAGCGAAATGCTAAAGATTTCCCCCTCTTCTCTCTAGTAATTCCCTATTCCTCTTTCTCCCTCTCTTGTTCAACCAGAACATTTTAGATGCAACATTGTACATTATTGCACTAGTAAATTGCTGTTTTTTGCCATTTAGTTGCATAAACTGTAGCAGCAGCGGTAGCAGAGTAGTAGAATTGAGAGAAAATTTATGAAGCATCATGTCTCTGCTCCTCTGTCCGTGCTTTGGCCACATTATAGAGTGTAGAGAAATGACGCAAAAGCACAACAGAAAGCAAAAATGCCCATGGGATATTAACTGTTAGAATTTTATGCGGTCTAAATAAGTCCTCAGCATTCTCAATGCCAAAACTCTTGTGTGTGTGTGTGTGTGTGTGTGCACTCTGCACACACACACATAAAACTACATAAAAACTATGAGTATTATGCACATATGGAGTGGTGCGAGAGCGTGCCGTATTTCAACTACTATTGTGACGAGTGAGTGAGGGATGAAGAGGAATAAAAAATGTAGTTACATTAGATATTATTATTATGATCATTATTACTACTAGTTTTATGTCATTCGCCTCTAAAACTGATGATAACCACCGCCGCGACCAACGATGATCCCTATGATGTTGCGACCACTCCATTTTCCCTCTTGTTCTAAGGACTTCATGTGTGAAAAGCGACAACAAAAAGATGAGTGAGTTTTGCTAACAACTAGTTTGTGGGCTTTTGATGTGATATAAATACATTTGACAGGGTACCATCACCCTTTATTATAGTTCCATCATTGTATCATCAAGATCATCATGATGATCGTTGTCATCAGCACTACTGCAACTACCACTTGCTGCTTTTTATGCTAAATTGCCAATAAAAACGATACGAATATAGTGACCGAATTTTTTTATGACATCTAATAAAACTCAACGCATATGTTTGATCATGATGGATTTTTTTCATTGCAAATTCTATTATCTGCATCATGACAACATTAAATTATCCATGGCTGGCTGAACGGAATAAATGATCTGTGCATAACATAACTGGCTCATGCATAGCTTTATGCACTATGAATGCAAAACCCGCTTGTTGAGCGTCGCCGTAATAGTTATGAAGCTAATAATAATAATAATAATTTTACGCACGCTGACGAAAAAATGGAGAATTTATATTATTACATCTTGCCGTTGTTGCATGTTTCGCGTTTCACAAGTGGCGATAAAACAACTGAGAACCATTTCACTCAGTAGTTGTCTGTCCGTCCAACTTTGCAAAACTTTGTAGGACAGTCAGTAAAACATATAGGATCATTAAGCACTTGTTTGCTAAAGATCTCCAGGCTTCATCTTCATCAAACGTTTTGGTTGACTATGGCGCTACTTTATTTTACAAGTTTACATTTACAACTTACTTCTTTCCTGTATGTATTTTATTAAAAACATAGGCCATATAATAATCTATTTATTATGAAAATGAAATGGATCTTTTATGTGCCATTAAAACTTTCTCGTGCTGTAATATTGCTTATCAGTGTCTATACTATGTATATCTTTGAAACTTTTTCTCTGCTTTTCTTTTTCCTTTCAAATGAAAAGCACATTCATTTCTCATTATCATTCTCATCAGCATCACTTATCCAGCTTCCAACACTAACGTCATTATCATCAATATTCTTCTAGATATTCACGCTCTTTTTATTTCTTCTTGGCAAATCAGATTAATGAGCATCAAAATTAAATGAACATCATCACATAAGGAGTGAGCGAGAGAGAGAGAGGGAGCAACAAAAGATTCGTTACACTTTCACCGACTCAGTGATGCGCATAATATATTAAGGGATCAAGAGCGAGATCCATCATCCCAAAACTTGCAAAGCAACGCTCACTTTTCTGTAACATCCGCCTACTTGTCCACCGAACAGAGTAGTGGTGACATGGTTGACATTATAATGACTTTGGAGGAAAAAAAAGTTTTCTGGTTCTGCTTTCCTAGTTCTTTTTTGCTGAGGCTCCGAGAACACTTCTGTTTACCGTTGCGCTTTTTTTGCAGGCGGAATAAACGACTCGTTTTACAATGAAAGCTTATATGTGTGTTATAATATATTACACTCATTACAACCTATACCTATTAAACTAGACACAATATATGTATGTTGATATGATATAGTTTAACCTTACTAATGTTTGTCAAGGAAGGATGAATGGATGCATTATAACATACTTTGCTGTTTGCTGTAGTAACAGTGGTGATGGCGGTGGTAATGTAGCCGCGGTGACTTTGATGTGAACCATATCACATATAAACCAAGCAAAATGTCGCTTTAGATGTATAACACTTTAGTGGAGCCTATTAGTATCCATGTTACGATCAAGCATCATTAGATGCATAGATCATTAAAAGGCTTTTTTCTTTGGAAAGCAGCATCAAATACACTGACACCCGGAAAGAAAGTATAGAATAAAAACTTTTGATTTTATATACTTTTCCTGGTATGTTTTTCCTCCTTTCTAAGCGCACACCCTATCCTCATCAAACGCTTTTTAAACTGTATTAAGGAAGTTAAAGAGTGGGAGTAAAAATCAGATGGGTTTTCTTGACGGCTACCCGGAAAGTTAGAGAAAATATAACCAGTCGAAAATTAGTCGAATAAATGTAATGAAGACTGTTACAAAATTTATACGAGCATAAAATGCTTGACTTTCATTTCAAGAATGCACATAAATGCTCAATTTGGAAATCCCTCAGTCAGCATTTGTGAACTGCATATATTCGCATTCAACATATTATTTGACAGTCTCCTTACTTACCCTTGGTTTTTTATTTCTGAATTGCATCAACAAATCTACAGAGCCACTCATCATCAGTACTCAAAGTACCCTTATAACAAATGCGAATTTTCCCTGTGATTATATAAAACAAACGAGAATTGTGAATTCCACTGAAATGCTAAAGTAAGCAAAAATATCCACTTTTAGTTTTGCATTCATGACTTGGTTCTTGGCGTTTGGCCATCACCCCGTGTACAATTTTTTTCTTCTAAATATTCGATTCTATTTTGCAGATTCCACCAGTTAAACCAGACATACGAGCAACTAACCAATGCAAATCTTTGCCGATACACTTTACCACTTTCTTTATGTGCAAAAACCTACATAATGTAGTATGAATTGTGAAGTGGCCAAGGAATATAACTCCGCATTAGGTTTGCTTCGTTTCCTCAAGCATCGGCTCACCAATTCTCATTCTCGTTTTCCATTTCCTTCACTCTCTTCTTTTCTATGAACAAACAACTCCGCCTGTGTGCATTTTTTGCGTTGTTGTTTCATATTAAAAAATATGTTTCGGTAAGCTGCTTACTAAAATACAAGAAAAACAAGATGGAAACATTTCCTCCAACAATTTATATGGACATGAGTAGTCATAATGTAATCCTGTAGTAGTCGTCGCTGGAGTTAGTGTGTAGAGCGAAAGAGCCAGTTTTAGACAGAAGAAGGATGGGTGTCCCACTGGGAAACAAAGTATTAAATATAATGCCATTTACAGAAAAGTTACCTACAACGTGTGCATTCACTACTTTTATTATTTAGATGTTGTTGTGCTGTGCAAATAAAGGATGCTAAAAGATAATAGAACATTATTTTTAGAACTGGAAAAATGAGTATTTTTTCTTCTCTTTGTTTCTTCATAATACTATGTGTTAAGTAAAGTCGGTTGTATTCTGTCTGGTATATAGCCAGAACGCTTGAGTAAATAGAGTTGCAATTTGGACTCATATTCGGGCTCAAAAAAGCCGATTTTCAACCATATATGTACACATTCTCTTCCGAGTAAAACAGCAATGGGAGAGTAATACTAATAGGATCTCCAATTGAATTATTTTACGAGCGACAAGTGAATTTAATTAAATGCGCACTACCATCCATGTGTTTCGAGAGGAGGAAAAAAAATCCGCGAATAAAGTGCTAGATAAATTGAGTAATGCTACTGCATCTACCACATAATATGTTGTGGTAATTGTTTTCCATAACCATGTTATGTAATGCTTTAATGCGCACTGAGCCAAAGTCAATAGAAACCACAACAAAGTAGGCAGACTAACCAAAGTTGATGTGAATTTTGTTTAGGTAAATGTAATTAGTGCTGAAAAGGATTCACTGTAGCGTTAAGCTTTTTCGCTACTTTTATCATATTATTGTAACTGATCAGTTGACTAAATAATCTGCCAAGTCCGGGGAGGCTTGTTTAACTTTCCTCCAGTTCCTGTATTTGCTTTTCTGTGCTCTCATAACAGCACTCCGTCATCAGCTACCCTTGCCAGCTAATAGCTAATCATGTGCCATTTCCAGATTGTGTCACTACTGAATTCACCAGGAGTGAAGTTATCATGAAAAAAAAACCACTGTCATGACAGCAACACTGCATGGCCATACAGTGTCGTTTTGTGATGCACAAGTAAATGCACGCAAGTATGTACAAATTATCTAACGAAATCATTTTTATGTCAAAGTGTTCACATTATTATGGAACAAAATTGGATTTACTTCAAGATTTTGACAGTAACCAATCACTATTACGTCATCAATGGTAGTAGCTGCAATGCAAGGTGATTTAGATGACTTTAGATGATTTATGAATATTATGATGGGTTTGGGTAGTAGCAAATTCTTGAGTTAAGCGTTTAATATAGTATGTATTGTGTAGTCCAGTATTTTATTTGTAATATGAAGAAAAAGATTACTAGCGATATAATGAAAGTCATTCTGGGAGACTATCTGTAGATCCGGGTAAATAGTGCGCTTACGTGCAATCCAGATCTTCTAAACAAACAACCAAAAATTGTATAAATATTAATCCCGCAGTAAAAGAAGATACGTAGCTGAAAAGTATGAAAAAATCAGGCGAGTAGTTAATTAAATCCTCGGTTCTGATAAAAAAAATTCCCAATCTTGGGACTTAAAATAAATTTTCGCTAATGATTTGTAAAGTGGAATGCTGTCTAGTAGTGGATGCTCAGATAGAACATGTATTTACTGGAACATATTATGAAATGACAATGAGATAAATAAACTAATTGAAAACAAACCGGAACCACTTTTAATTTCAAAAGAAGGGAGACAATGCCGTGTGAAAATGAGAATTTTCATTCCTGAAGTGCAATGTCCTCAAAACATCAAACCAAAACACATCAATGAGAACTGAGAAGGACGACAAAGGCAAGGAGAGAGAGGAACATACATTTGTGTTCTTTCATGCTTCACCATTCAAACAAAACCAACTATTAAAGCGTTTTATTGATAATGGATTTTCACACAATAAAACACATTTTTGGCAAAAGGTGGAAATGATATCTAAACACTTGATCCAATTTTAGTGTAAGTTAGCAAACATCACAAACTGCCGTGTACAAGTGCAGACGTTTGTTTTCCCTCCGTCTCTCCAGCAGTTATTTGATTTAAATGAAGTTCAATGTTAGTTTGCTCATGCTATCAGACAAGTAGCATTGTCAAAACACAGCCCAGCTCTTATCTCTTTTGTCGTCAAACAGATTTTGGACTTCAGTCAAAGTAAACCACAGTTCTATGAATGAGCAATACGTTTGGAGAGTAATATTAATGTCATCTAATCTATTTACCTATTACCTATAATATTCTGATCGACTCCAGCTGCTGAACACATACATGAATGATGATGATGATGACTTATTTCCTTCCGAGATCGATTCACAGACTTCACCACAAAATATGTTTATGATATCCTCATAATAAATATATCATGGAACAAAAGGAAAATGTAATTTAGAGCAAGTTTCCACTCCGTTTACAAATAACATATTATGTGTTCTTTATCTTAATGTTATCTAACTTTACGCGTCTTGCTACACCATTCTCCAGCTGAATGCATTTCTCGCATTAAATCAACCCTATCAAAAATGCCAGTGCAATTACAACCTAAGTTCAACACAAAAACTCATTAAATGAGTTATGGTGATGGCAAAAATTGGCAAAAAAGTATGTGTCATATAAATACACACCACCAATACCACGTTTCCCCAATTTCCCAATATCTACTCTGCAGCTGCCAAACACCAGGACATGCATGGTTGAATGCAAAGAAGAGTAAAATTTATGCTCATCTTCTAACTATTTTGAGCTTGAAGTAGAAAGTTTTGTTCATCAATATTAATGATAATCGATTATAAATTAGCAGGGCATATTGACAAAGAATGAGAATGAAGGGAGTTTGGAAGATGTAACACTTTTGACTTTTGGACTTGTTGTCAACGTTTGTATTTTAATATTCTAGTACATGTCTGATAGAAAGTATACATGATGCACTGGCAGGTTTTCACAAACTTTTTCTACGAGAGGAGCAGAGAAAATTTATCCAACTTTTTTTCTTAATAAACCAAAATATCTTCAAAATTGACTTTTTGACTTTGGCGTTTATTTGTGCTAAATCCAATTGCAACTTTTTTACAGCTACTTCCTAAAGAGGTTACTTTAACCCTTTTGATGGAACATATAATATTCCATTCATGAAAGCTAAGCTCTAAAACAGACACACGTTTTTATATAAATAATGCGTAGATATACATCTGTTGTAACAGTACTTGTAAGTACGCAGACGTGTACCACGAGAGAAACAGGAAAACTTTACAAGAACCATGCCAATCTCTGTCAATCAATCTCATTTAAAATGTATGACATGGCGTGCGTAGCTCCTTTCTTGGAGGAACACAGGTGGATAATATTGCTCCACACGTATTGTACATTTACAATGAATTTGTATTGTCTCTATATGAACGGGTGGTTAAACTTTTTTCCTATCTTGTACTTTTATTTTAGCTTTTGACGCTTCCCTTGCTAATCCAAATGGGATTGACATTTCTGGAGAAACATTTGCAATGCATATTAGTCAGCTACTTAAGAGCTGTCTTTAGAATTGATGTTAAAAATTAATAGAGCAATATGGTGTCCCGTAAATAAGGTGATAGAATTTGTTGACTAGGACCAGGAATGGCCAAACCAATTTAAAAATTGTTTGTCTGATTTCTAAGCTCAAGCTATTTGCAGTCATCCATATATAGTCTTTTGAGTGAGCTGTAAACGCTTAGCTACGCGAATTCTCGATGATACTGATGAGCTTTGTCAAAACTTATAATAATATTTGAGTTTTCAATTAAAACTATGAGCTGTAAATGCATAAAAGACTGCAGAAAATTTAATTCACATTTACTGCCAGTCTGTCAATCAAAAACCGTAATTCCTCTTTATGGAAAATTCGTGTAAAATCGCACAAAGCACAAAAACATTTTCGTATATCAGTTCTGGAGAAAATGAGCAAACATACGTCCACGTACCTAAAAATTGTTCACAAGTTTGACTTGTCTGACAGGTACAAAAAATTATTCAAGTGTGCTTATCAACTACATAAGTCAGTTGATTCAATGTTCCTTCGCGTTTTCATTTAAACTTCTGTGGGATGTATTAAAATATTATTTAAAGGGATAATCCCTAAGTGTTCCTTTCATGCCCTTAATGGTCGGACGGTGATAATGATGAAATAAGTATAAACACAGCATGCTCACATCCACGGATAAAAAAAAAGTGTGTGGGGAGATGTTGTTTCTATTAAAGCATATCCACTGCTGACTTTTGGTTTCGGCATTATTTTCGCAGCAAGTTGTAATAATTCCAGCACAGGAAACACTTTCCTGTCTGCTTTATAGTATAACAAAAGTAGTGGGAGGAGTAGCACGTAGTGAGCTGGTGGTGTTTGCCGTTTGGTTTTGTTGTGGTCATCATAGTGGGAATAAACAGGGAAGAGTGAGAAGCATGGTTTTTTTTCCATCAGTTAGAATTTCTTTGCTAGTGGAAGCAGTTTAGTTAGTCGAAGTCCACTCACTCATAATAATATGCTCATTGTCAGTCAAACGACCAGGCCGACATGTACCACACATGGAGTCATTTCTCTGTGCTTCTTTCTCTCTTTCTATCTCGTTCTCTTTCTTTTTTGCTCTCTAATTTTCGCTTTCCCCTGTGTCCAATTCACTTTCTATTTGAGAGCAAGATATAAAACAAGCAAAAAATGTATATTCAACGCTGACTTGACTTAAGTGCGAGCACTGGAATTCTCAGTCAGTTTATGTTAGCTCACTCAAAAAATTCATGGAGGGACTACCTACACATAACTTTTTCCTCTATCAGAAGAGAAAGGAATTAACAAAAGGATTCATTCAACTGATATATAATGTATTTACGTGTACAAAAATTTGTGCTAGAACCTAAAGTGGATTTTTCCAGCTAACAATCCACTCGATCTCCTAAGGGAGTCGGAGAGTGAGAGAAAAGAGAGACACTACATGATACTCGCTCTTTCTCTCTTATTACCCATCAAGTACATTATTATTCCAACTGCTGTACATTCATAACAGTTCGTATCTCATCGCCACAGTATAGTATGATATTACATCTCCATACATTTCTATTAAAATGGTACGCCTACATGTATTCTTCAAAAACTACATGATCAGCATAAACCTTACTATTTTTCCAACCATATTGTTATGCAGTATCGCAAAAGTAGAAATATTCATAGATAAACAATGTTTTTCTGCTGCGTGCCTAGTTGTAACCTTAGACAGGAATACAATATTGGCTTGGCGCTACTACTACTACTACTGCATTACTTTATTATTAAAACCGTACGTTATATCATATTTGCTGTCCATATGTTGTCGGTTCCCTTTTATTCTCTCTATCTGTCGCTGTATATGACACGTAGCTCGTGAGTACGCCGAAAGAAAAAAAAATCATAACATAAAACATGCATCATCATCAAGGCAATTGGACAGTGCTCAAATTTCAATGATTGAAAAGAAAAAAATGAAATAGGAGAAGGTAACGGCAAGGTGAATAATAATAATAATAATAAATAACGAATCGAGTATAACAATATGCGTGTATGCTGTTCACATACGGTCTCCTCTATATTTGTCCTTACAAAACAGCGAACACTGTAATAATTTTTTATTCATGGAACTGTCGCTGTTGACGTCGTTAGAATCTAATGCACATAATAGCTTACACATATAAGCAGCCAACTTTCGATTTCCATAGCGTGTCATGCGTACCGATAGGCATACAAATAATGAGAGGTGGGAAGGGGTCCTTTCATTTCCCTGGAAAAATACTATCGTTACGATCGTTACCGTAACTGAAGAAAATTTGCTAATTGATATTAATGTTGTTAGATGAAAATGAACGTAAAAAATTGTATTAGCATTGCTCATTGTGAAGCCACTGCGTCTGGGGGAACTGATATAGCCAAGCTTGTTTGTTAGTTCGTTATATGCAGGGAAATTGGAGTTATGTGATTTTGCACTTGTTATTATTACGAGTAATGACGTTTGATATGTCGTTTGCGTTGTCGTGAATGCTCAGTTCCCGGACAACGCAAAAATGATGAGTCTTTTACCGTCGAGTCGTGTGTGTTCCTCACTATTTTCCAATTCCAATTCTGTCGTATGACTATACAAAATTAACCTAGTTTTGTACATTCAGAGGATCGATGCTCATCGAAGAGGTAGACGGAAGCATGTCGGTGAGCGAATTTCCAATAATAACCATTTGTCTTTTAGATCAACAATGGCAACTGCTGGAATTGCATCTAGTGCCAACACATGTCGCAAAAGTCATTTTATTTTCAAAAGGCAACGGACATGTCCTGGTTCAAAATTTATTAAGTAATATGTCACTATCCAAATGTTTCAAGAGTTAGAGCTATATATATATATTGCATTACCACGTTTGACACAGAAGACTATAGACTACTAAAACTGTATTGATGAATAAATGTGGCTTTGTACACCAGGACAATGCCCGTTAAATGAGTTCAATGCGGTCTCACATTAACATAATTTTGGCAAAGGAGGAAAATGAAATATTATGCTTGCAAAATATGTGATTATTCTAGAGCAAGAGTGCATATGTCTGCAGGATGCATGCATACATATGGGGTAACCACCACCAGCAGCGTTATTGTTATACCTTTATCCCACACACAGCACAGCCAACATTCCCATTATAATTGCAAGTGGTGGCAAGTGCAAAGTGAATGAAACCGGTAATAAATTTTGTAAACGATTTGCACGATTTTCATCTTTTTACACTTACATTCATTCTCAAGGTGGTGGTGGTAGAATCTACTGGAATTACTTTTCAGCCGATCTACAACTCCATACTGATATTATAACAAAAACTGGTAAACAGAGGCGCACTCACAGAAAGAGAGAGAGAGAAAGGCGCAATAAATTAACTTTGCCGACATACGTTTCTGTTATTTGGAAAAGAAAAAATGGAAACGTGTTGGTAGAGAGCTATTACAACATATTATATCTGGGCTGCAAGAATCCAAGAAAGTGTTCCTAGCACACACAGACACACAACATATCATCTAGTAAAAAGGGTTAAAGGCTATTATATTACTTCCAAGAATAGAAAAGTATTAAGCAAGTCCCATTGTCAATAGCATTATTATTGCTATTTATTGCTGCCACTACTCTGCTATCATGACTTTTCTCTGCTTTCGTCTCCACTACTGCACATTACGTCGAGTATTATTGTTCATGAAAAGTGATGAGAATGAGATTCCATGCTCACTTCCACAACGACTACTACAACCTACAACCCTTTTTCATGATTTTATGTACATGTTCCCATGTACTCTACATTGTTGTGAGAAGAGAGAGAGAGACTAGAAGCATCACACTCTTTTAGTTTTGATATCATCGCACTCACATATTTTTCTCTCGACTTTTTATTTTCTCGTATAAATTCATGAACTAAAAACGCAAAGAATCCTTATTCCGTCCTGTTTCACTGGTTGTTCTTTTCTCTGCTTCTTTAAAAAAAAGATTTACTTGTACTCTCATTTCTATGACCACTTAAGCGCTAAGTACTTTTCCCCTTCACCCTTGGAGTGTTTAGGTGTGTATTTATACACAAAAATATGTATACCCGGTCATTCGCTAAGGGGCAGTTAAATGGAGTTCAACTCGCTTCAGTGGTGTGGTGTGCCAGTGGGTATGGGTAAACACACATGAAAAGGGATAACAAGAAAATATGGAGCACGCGACCAACGCCTCCTTTCTTCACGTTATGCAATCCGTTTTCTCGCTTTCTCTCTTTCTCTCTCTCTTGGACGTATTGTTTAGCGTTGTTAGGGATTAGATTGGAGAGGAGCAGTTGAAATTTTTTATGGCTTCCCTGCTGACCCGAGTCAGGTTTTGCACGTCAGTAGTAAATATAAGTGGTGGTGGACGAGTTAAACTGCCGTTATTTCCAGGGAACATGCATAATATACTATACTTATGTGTGGTGGTGGGGTACCTACTACGACGACGTAGTAAACTGGAGTAATATAATGTTTGTCGGAAGCCTGCCCATTTTGTATTATCCACTTCCTCGCAAAAACATTTGCCCTTTACACTTTTTCATCCTTGCAATAGATATCATGACTTTTCAGAATTTATATGCAAATGTCTTAGATACTCTCACACATTTTTTGCATTCTTGACAAATTTTTGCTTTCGACCGTCCTACAGAACATCACCCATGTTGTGCAAGTATGTAGATTACATGTTTGTTCTCGTGAATTCCTCATAACTTACCATAAAAATGTTTTTCTATACATTTATGAAAATTTATTCAAAAAGTTTATCGTTCATGTTCAGCTTAAAGAATCTTCATTTACGGGCAAGCTGTTTGCTCATCTTCTGTCTCTTTTGCGTACGATTCATTGTCAATGGACTGGCATGATGGTCATGAAAATTGCTTTACAAAAGACAGAAAAAATTCTTGCATAATGCATACAAACAAACCATAAGTCGGATTCAATAAAAAACACGCAAAAATTATACATTCATGTTCACTGCTATTTTTTTAAATAGCAAGTTTGCATTTTGTCCTTGTAAAACTGTTGCACCGAAGCCCAAAAGACAAAAACAATCACATTTTCTTTTTTCAAATGACGGAATTTGCAATTCGCATGTGCTCCACAAAAACCCTTCATGCATTTATAAGTTTAATAGGTACTTACCTGTTTGGTTCTTGTTGCTCTAGTTGTACTCGCAAAAATATCCTTCCTCTTTTTACTCACACGCCAGCTAAATATTTCAGCGGATATGAAGACGATAATAAAATTTGGTGTGAAAAGTCGTGGGTTGATTTCTCAGAAGCGATTAAAGGAATACTATAATAATCTTACGTAAAGATGTGCCGAATGAACTTTCCTAAAGATCAAACGAGGCTTGCTGTTCCTACGCAATCTCTTTTTTCAAAATACGTGACACAATAGAGCTTCTTCAAGTTCAGGGCAACAACGTGCTAATGATAATAAATAGCTCAGAGGAGATATGTATCAAAGTTATCGTTCACTTTTATGGATAATGTGCTTTGTTCACTCAGCTTTTACGTATAAAAAATGTTTGGAACATGTTTTTTTTTAAGTTCGATAATTTGTTTTTCGTGTGATCAATCATACGTACGCAGCTAAAAGAAAATAACGAGAAGAGAACCAACACACTTCTCTAGAACGGGATAACTTTTCTCAGAAGAATGTGGCGTTAACGAAAGGAGAAAAAAATGTGACGGAAAGTTTGACATATCACGTTATTTTTACACACTACAAAAGTATAGTTAGTGTTTTCTACAAGTTACATCTTTTTCTATAAATCCGAAAAAAAATACTAGAGCTGCTCACTTCACAATTGACAATCTTTTGTACACACGATCGTTCCACGTTTTTTATCTCTTTGAACGGCGATTCATCAAAACCTCATACACACATGTAAATTGTTTGGTGGAGGAACACACGCTGTGATTTTCAGCTGACGTTGTTTCCTCCAGCCTACAAAAATAATTAATACGTGCACATATGCACTAGAGTTTTAGATGAGGACAACTTAAATAAAATGTTAAAACGAATAGCATGTAATTTGTACAACTTATTCTTATTTGGACATCCCTTGGAGCAAATGTTCACTTAAGAATTCACAAACTCGAGACGAAATTACTTTGAAATGCAAAGCAATGTCTTTCTCCCACTTCCCAGTGTGTATGCGCTTCTTTAACAAATGTCAAAACAGCTCATTAGACGACCTTCTCTTAGTCTTCAAACGAAAAAAACATACACATGTTTTTTTTACTATTGTCACACCAACAAATACAAGAGCTTCCTGCCACGCTCTCATCTGCGGGAGCCAAAGGAATGTGCTTGCAACTTGTATGAAAATTGAATTTCAGTTTAATGAGATAAGAAGACTGCAAGTTAGCTCACTCATTAACTACTTTTCCATTTTTGATGATGGTGATGAAGATGACAACGATAATGATAGTCAAAACAGGAGAGCGCAACAACAAGAGAGAAAAAAATCTATCCGTTCCGTGTTTCTCCCTCACTCTCAAAACTTGCTCTTTTCAGCTTTCTCCATGTACAAAAAAATCTCCCGTGAAAGTTGTGTGTGTTGAGTGAGAGTGTGTGTCCGTGTGGATCTGGGTTTGCTGAATGTGTGAGAGGAAGAGAGAAAGTAAAGGGAAAACTTTCTTGCTGGAATGATGATGTTGTGTGAACGAAAAAGGAAGAAATTTTTTTGTGTTGTGTGAGATAGCCAGTTAGAAGGAAGCAAACTCTGTGCTTATGTATAAGCCTATAAAGAATGTGTGTCTGTCTGCCTGCCTGCCACTGTCGAAATTTCTATGTATATGCTTTTAGGAGTACGAAGACTTGCTGCTTCTGTTTCTACTTCTACTACAGCTCCTGTTGTTATTATTACAGTGTTGGTGTTCTCTCTCCTTCTTTCGCACTCACTCTCTCCTGAACTGCTTCTGCTCCTGCTATTCTTTCCCTTTTTCGCTCTTGGATATATCAACTATTCTTCTCTTTTATACATTTTGCATGGAAGCACTGCTCCATATTATTGGATGTACGTAAGCGTGGTGGTTGTATTGCTTCCACAGACACACATTGTGGGGAGATGTCCACAATGATATACCTACGCTGGAATATCAAAATGAAATGGTAAAGCACACAAACTCTGCTCTTTTTCTATAAATTTTACGTCTTTACCACCATTACCTATTCTATTCAGGGCTGTGAAGGCTGAATGAGTAGGCCTATCTCTGTCCTATACATAGTATTGCACAATAGTTGTACGTTTCTTGAAGGAGCTCTATGGAACTAGCGTAAGGTTACCATTTGAAAGTATGTATATAATATAGATGAATACCAGCAAAGAAGGCAGAGACAGGCACAGAGAGAGGCTTTCTAAAAAACTTGTTCTTCAACTGTTGTCTCTTTGCCCTCATGGTAAATGGTGAAAAAATCAATAGCTTTAGCAATGTACTTATCTGTTCTAGGTGAGGTGGAGAAAGGAAAGCTATATTATGGTAGTATAAAAAAGGAAAGTAGTAAGTCGAGCTGTAGTATTGTTAGTAGTAGTTGTAGTAGTAGTAGTAGTATTAGCTGGCATAACTCGTCGTAAGAGCAAAGTCACGTCATAGTATTTCGCTTGGTAGTTGTGATATTCGCAAAAAATGCCTGGGTAGCCTAATCTCGTTGTCTCTGGCTGCTTTTAAAAAGAAGGAGGAAAAAACTGTCGGGGAAAACAATGTAGCTTTGTATGCTCTTTCGTGGAGAAAGGCACGTTGATCATATAAATGAATGTATGCTTTAGTGTGTAAAACGTAAACATGTACTTTCACTCTTCTATTCAAACTTCTTTCTTTGAACTTGTTCATGAGAAAATGTGGATGTAGATGGGTATGGGTGTATGTATGTACATATGTACATGCATGATATGCTCACATGATGGCTATGTATTCATTATTGAATGTGTAGATCTACAGTTCTTCTTTATCACTTTTTCTCTTGTCCAACAACTGCTACCCTTATTTCTACGGCTGCTGGATGAGATAAATTCTTGTGCATGTTGCCTTGTCAGTTTACGGTTTCTTGCTTGTTCTTCTCCTCATCTCTTCTCATTTAGCTGGAACACAAATTGAACTAGCAAAACAACATTGGTTATGGGCTTCCACCTAGAAACATGTGTACTCCTTATAAAATGTATGACACTTGCCTAATAAGAAGCGAAGCATTCAATGGAGACTTTTCAACGTGCGCCTTGCTTCTGTCAGTTTACTCGCGCCGTATGTGTTGTCGATTAGATCAAAGCTTTGCACACACACAAAAAATTTATTCATTTTATAGCTAATGTTTATTCGTTAGTGGTCTTTCTTTGGTTGCAACGATGCTTACTGAAATTTCCGTTCGTATTATTGCCCTAATTATTTTAAACATGGTCGGGTAAGCTTCCGTAAAAATTTTAGCGAGAAACTTTATAGCTTATTTAAAATCCTCTGTTCCCTATGAAAACATTTGCTCGTTATTGCTCTGGTTTTCATATATTGTTTTCTAATGATAAAATAATGACAGTTATGTTTAAATCGTAATTATCCATGCCAGCGTTAATTTTTTACTCTCGTTTCTAGCTTTATTACATATTAGTCGGTCGTTGGTCGGGAAGGATGCTCAGTTTTGTAGAGAGGACTTTGTTTTTGTGATGGTTGCGGCAAATATAGTGGTGGCGTCGTAAACGATGAAAACACTTTCTTCATGGGAAATTGTGAGCCGCAATATTCATCACATTCCTGACCGCGACATGCCCATGCATAAAGTGGCTTATGTGTCGAATTTCATTCATATGGATATCAGCCTTGTCTTTTTGGAACTATCAGTGTAAAATATATCGTTTACTTTGCGCGTGAATGTACACACACGTACCTACCGATTGCGAGTAGCTATTGCTCCGACAACGTCCCTTTCTGCAAACAAATAAAAAGGCAGTATGTATTTGTAAACAGTTTTGATATCAACGGTCAAATAAACCATTTTAAAGTGACTTGAAGAAAAATGGTGGTGACGGGTAGTTCTTTCCTGGAAAAACAAGAAGAAAATTCAGTGGAACAAGGGACAGAGAACTAGGACTCCTCCAAAGCCAATAACAAAACCTATATTCTTAGCAGATACGTTTATGATATATGATGAAAGCAGATATATATGTTCACATGTGTGGACGATTTTGTAATCGTGACATGTACAATATCCTGGAAAATACAAAAGAAGGAGTGCTATATAACTTTACATTGTCAAAGTACGATGGTCTGCCTCCGTGTGTAGGAATGAGTTTGTCTGTATGTCTTTCCGAAACATTTATTGTCTATATATGTTTGGGTTTATTTTTATGTATCATACTCCTTTTGTACCTTTGTCACATAATTTTGAAATACACACTTACGCCTGCCCATATCTTCATTTCTACTTCGCTACTTTTGTATGCTTCTCTGTTTTACGATTTCCTTTATAAATACATGTATGGATGTTTGGAACTAGTTTTAGTACCCATGTCGACGTACTTACCTGGTGCCGTTTTCCCAGTTAGTCCATCGTGTTGCTCATATGATTACAGAAATCCTTTCCTATCGCCCATCCGATACTCAATGTGATAGTTTGTGTGTGATCGTACAACCATAATGAACCATGTAACGCACATTTCACTGTTCCCTTTCAATCCTTCTTCCTGACCGACTACTTTTCTCTCTCTTTTTCTATTCCGTTGCTAGTAGTATGCAATCTTTTTAAGTTAAAAGTGTATATGTAATTCCTTCCTCTCTTCTTTTCAGCTCGTAGCCTTCTTTTCTTTTTTCTACGAACACCGATCCCTCCACTAAGGAGCCTCTATAACAATAACATTTTCTCTTGCTCATTCCCGAATACACATACTAGAAAGTAATCTACTTAAATTTGCTATCCATGCAACTTAAGTGTATAGATCCTTCGCTCTTCTAAAAAATTATAATGGCCAAAATGGTTATGGGGGAGGTGGTGGGAGTAAATAGAAGCGTTTCGCTCTTTTAAAAAATGATGAGTACTTGAAGCGTCTTCTTATACCCTGCATTTTCATATTATTATTATTGCTACTGCCAGTAACAACATACAACCACCATCCTCGTAATGTTAGTTTACTTTAAAGGTGAGCTCCAAGCTACCATAAAAATGACAGCTTGAAAGGAGCGAACCAAAACCTGGAATGAAGAGGAAAAGAATAAGAAATGGAGTATTTCTTTCCAAGAAAGAGTAAAGCTTTCCACTAAAAGTAAGTAGATACATAACACCATAACATTAACTACCAGTTTCTTTAACCACAACGAGAAAAAAATGTCGTTGGCTTATTTTCTTCTTTCTTTTTCTCGTCCATTGCCTAAAAAATCCAATAGAACGTCATGTTGACTTAAGCAGATCTAAACTGAAGAGTAAAAAAAGGGTCTGAGAGAGAAAGGAAAAGGGACGGAAAAACGAAGCGGAGGCGACCCTGTCGTAGCTCTGGGCATAGTGGCAAAATTTGCCAACTGACGGTGTACATATATCTATACACAGCAAAAACTGTTATGCATACTGCCACCACCAGCATTTTGCAACTAGCATTTATTTACTTTTCGACTTATTACCAATATTACCATACGTATAACGGAGAGGATTTTTTGACATGACTCTATGGAAATTAACCAAGACATGAATGCATGATACATAAACTCCCGTATTGGATAATCTTGTCCCAAAGTATAAACGTCTTGTGGTGAAGGAAGCTCTAAAAATGGATCTTTCACAAGCTGTTGTAGTTGTTGTCGAAAGAATAAAAATTGTTTCTTTTTGTCATACATTCCATTATATGTAAAGCGTTACTTTGCATTACTTGTGAGATGAGATATTGAAGGAGAAAAAAAGTAAGCTGCTGCTGCTCTTCCGAGGAGAAATGTGTTTTCACTTATCTGTAATCTAATTTAATGTAACAGTCGAAAAGAAAGAAGTCGCTAACTTCGTATGTCTTTTGCGTATAAGTATAAGGTGAGATGACGTTGCTGCTGCTGGTGTTGTTGGTAATATATTATGATGATGATGATGGGTTTCGAAGTGAGCGAGAGCAGAGGAGGATGAGAAGATGTTGGGGAGAAGAAGGAATAACTAGAAAAATATGATTTTGTTCAAAGGCGCCTATTTCGTGGCATGCAAGAACATTTACTCTTTTGACAGGGAAATCCGTCGGGGTTGGTTGTCTTGAAAGAGTGGGAATTGCACCACAACAGCCATCATTTACATTTTTGCATTCTTAAAATGTTTGAGTAAAAATGAAAAATAAAGTGTTTTGCATGCATCTCTACTTACATGTACATATGCACGGGCACATATTATGTCTATCCTCTTGTTCCAAATACTTCATCCAGATATTTGATGTACGATCAAAAAATCTTGTACATGTTTCTTGTCTCTACATTACTTATACGCTGGCCATTAAACATTCAACGAGAGATACTTTCTTACTTTCTTCTCTCTGGTCTACAACAACCCTCCAGTTGGCGAAATTCCCACTGTATTTTTATAGAAATTTTTCTCCCTTGTTGTTAAGCAGCATCAGACAAGTGGTGGATGCAAAGAGAAAGTTGAGAAAAAAAGCTTTTCTTAAGATTATAGCTTGTTCCTTTCTTTCTTCGTGTTTCGCTATACTTGTGCAACTATAGAATGTTTTTATATGAATGCTGCAGATCTGTCTGAAAGGAGCTCCAAAAGTGAAGGAAAATATAGAAAAAATCTGAAATCAACTTACTCTGTAAGCTGTTTACCCACAGGAGGAGTTTCATGTGAGACCGTAATCAGTATTACATTGAAAGACTGACTACTTCACTACATGCATGAATGAGAGACCACGGAGTAACAAGGAGTGCGAAAGGTGGAGAGGAAGACTAGGGGAAAGGTGTGCTTTCAGTCTGACATTCAGATTTATCCATCACAATTTCCTTCCGCTATACCTTCCTAAATTATGCCTTAAGAAAAAGAGGTAAAGTAAAAGCAAGTAGCAGCCTCTCTCTTTCAAACTCCGCAGCTCTCGTTTTCTCTGTTCCATCTTCTGCCTGCCTGATGCTCCAGGCTATAGAACAGGAAATTCATGTTCTTCTTCATCTTCTATAAGCAACTGTTTCTCTCTATGCGGGCCTCCACCAATACAAATGCAGTACATATATTTCCTATATTTTTATGAAGGACTTGTTTTCTCTTGGTTTTCTCTCTTTTCATATGGGACTATTTACAAGAGTTTTTAAAGTTTCACAAGAGTGCCACCGGTGTAGAGAAGTACAAGGGGCAGAAAATGGAGGATAAGAAAGGAAGCAGAAGCGAAAGAAAAAAGTTATTTTGTGGTCAATAATAATACATTGCTTCATGTCATGCATATAAGGTATCCTGTAAAAACTTGCTTTTTTCCCTTCTTTGTGTAGCTTTATGTCTATGAATAGAAGTAAAAAGCTTGTCTGTCACAAAAGAAGTGAAGGTTTGGGAAAAAGGGAGAAATCGACTACGTGTTTTCTCCTCTATTTCTCTCTCCTTCTGTGGATATATGGCAGAAAATGCAAATGGTGCATTTCCAGTTTCATCATGTTCAATCTCTTCCCCCATTGTTGTAAATTAGTATGTGTTTTTTGCAACTTAGACGCTAAATTTATTTCGCTATATGGAAGAACATGTCTCTTATTATACGTATGCTTGTAATAATATTGCCCAAAAAACTGCATTTTTCTCTCTCCCGCTATTTTCGCCTTTTTATTTGCAACTGCCACCACCACCGCTGGAGTACAATCATCACTAGAACGACTACTACCACAAACACAGTTCATTTTTTTCAATGGTCCAATTTACCTTTTTCGTTAATGGATTTTCTTTGGTTTCGTTAGAATACGGTGCGGTTTGTAAGTGTACGACTGAGCTTTTTTGGCAGTGGATGGCTGATAGTTGGCTGTAAATTTATATGCAACCGACAGGTTTCCCTTTTCTTTTGATCTAGAATGGAATGTGTGTTTGTGTGTGCATATATTCTGTTTATTATCTTATGCCTCCGCTTTCTTCCTATATACATTTTTCTTCTTTCTTCTTACTCTTCTACTTGAAATGAATTGTGGACTGCTTTCTAATCTAGCAAGTATGCATAAAATGAATAAAAACAAGAGGAGAAAGCATTGTATTTGTATATTTGGCAAGGCAAGCGGTTCCTCTCGATATGCTTTCCTTGCATTGTTAGTTTTCCCTGTGTATAGTTTTCAGTGGAGGAGATAGAAAAAAACAGAGTTTGGCTTGGCATGGCAAAACAGACAGGGAGGCATATACCACACGACGCTATAATAACAACTCCGTAGTCCAAACAAACAGCGAGCAGCTTTACCTACATTTTCGTATCATGCGCGCAACATATCATCAAGTTCGGCTTAAGACGTCATCAGATTCAGGGGTTCGTTCGATATATGCTTGTCTTTCTCCTGTGGTAAAAAGGTGAAAAGAAATAAAACACATTACACACCGACTACATAGCTGCTTTCTCTCTGGTGCTAGAGAATGGACAAATTTGAATAAGCAGTTTTTTTCAAAGGATATAAAATGAATTTTTTCTTTAAAACTAGAACCATAAAAGGAAATCACTTCATTTTATCTATTCAGATATTCTGTTGAGCAAGTAGTGGTGTTGCAGAGTTTTTAGCAAAAACATTCTGAAACGCCCACGATAATGACGACGTCATTGGATATAGGTATGTAGATACATGGAACACGTAGGAACATGAAGAGAAGGTATATAGCCGAAAAAATGTTGTGCTGATTAAGACACACCGTTTCTCGTGAAACATGACATGGCCTGCTCTATAGATGAACAGAGAATCTTGAACTTGATATGGTGCCGTTAGAAACGTCTTTGAAAGAAATTCCACCTATTGCGAAAACTCTGCCATACTTTATGTCTTTTAGCTTGGACATCAAAAAAATATTTACATGTTAGTGGTGGCATCAAAGGAACACGAATTCCTGCATTTTCCTGGAGGAAAGTTATTTACACAAGAATTTCTTTTACTATGTAATAAAATATTATTATAGCTGTAGAGCTATAATACAGAATGAGTAATGTTTTTATATGCATGTGATGTTAGAACTGTTCCAACTATGCAACTTTGATTTACATTATGAAGCAATCAATCCGCCTTACATTGTACAAGTCATGTTAAAGAAGCTTTGAATATTTAGGAATTCATTTCAGATTATGAGTGTAGGTTAGTGTACATATTGTGATATTGTGCAACAGGCAATGTATGAATCCTTTTCTGAATACCAACTATATTTGTAATAGCTGAATTAAGATCATTTAAAAGTTACCAAAATTAAATTCATTAACACTTGGAAAATGAATGCAAAACTCTCATGCAAGAACAATGATTGACCTGCTTATATACGCGTCTTCGAAATTTGAAGAATGGAAAATATAAGTTGGAATTGGAATGACAAATTGTGAGTTTTTTTTCTGAACTTTTACTGTAGCAGTCAGAAGGGCAGTATTTGCATTTGAATTGTTTGTATGTATTTATTGTTAGATCACACATCAGTTACGTCTGAACCTTGTCAAATATTAAGTACCTAAGTTAACATTTGATATAACACGCATTCTGCTTCCCATATAGCCAAAATTTATTTCATAGCTAGACTAAAAGATTGTCTAGAAAGAATACCTTTTCATATTCACAAGAAAAATCATTTAACATCCTCATCCTTCTTCTCACTTTCCCACATTTACGACGTATGCACTGTCATATTTCTGGATAGCATCCCTCCCTTTCACTTACACGCATGAAAATAAAATTTTCAAATCAATGCCATAATTTTTCTAACGTTTGCTGAAACCATCAAAACTGCCATAAAGACCGTTTTAATGCTCTAAACATTCGTTGCCTTCTCCATTTCACTATAAACGGGCATTTTTATCTTTGCAGACGTAAACGTGTAATTTTTCATGAGAAACTGAGACCGCAACCAATGGAGACATTATACAAAATCCAAAAATTATTTAAATATCAGTTTATAAATTTGTCAAAACATTATGCGTTCAAAAAAGGTTACTGGCAGTAAGTTTAATGTGACCATACAATCATCATAAGAAAAAAGATTTAAAAAATCTTCATGAAAAGGGAAGCCTCACCTCACAATATTGTAATGTTAAATGAAATTGATAGTCCTTTGTGTAATGAACATTGTAACACGAGCAGATAGACCTAGTAGATGACCTTGAGCACAAATAACATGTTATTATTCTTTCACAGATATAGAGAGGATTAAGACATTAAGCACAGTTGGTTGTGAGAAATCCACAACTTGTGTATACTTAATGCACAATAATAAGTGGTGATGGTACATTATTCCTCCAAATTGGTGTATGCACATGTATATCATTAACCCTACTAGTCCCTACATAACATTCAGCAAAGAAAAAGGGCTTAATATACCATTTTAACTATGCTATGATAACATGCTGTATTGCTCAGTCTCCATTACACACAAAAACTTTTTTATTAGCAGAGTTTACTAGCATTTCATTCTTTTTAAACTACATAGATATCTGTTTTACCTATGCTACGCTATATGGAACAGATGGTCTATTAATTTATCATACATGTGTGATATGCAAGCACACAACATTTAAGTGGAACACAGCTTACAAAGGATTTGCTGGCTGCTGAACTTGATGATAAGGTCATTATTGCGCTGATAAATGAACATATTATGAACGTAGGATATGAAGCCAGAAAAATGGTTCTGGACAAGTAAGGTATCATCACTAAACTCCACTCATCATCATCATTGCATGAGAAGCAGCGCATAGTTATAATAATAATACTATGATGATAACGTCAACGTGCAGAGGTGCAGATGCGATTATGCAAATAGTGAAAAAATACTTAATAGTATTGATTTGGAGAGGTGAACTCTAACTTGAAACCAATTGACAGATTAGACCCATCACAGGCTCCGGCGGGCGTTTGTATTCTGTCGGTTGAGTTACGCACAATAATTGGCATTCAACTTAATTTTTTGAATTTGCTCCTTTTGTTAGTGCATGTACCTGTTGTACTCATAAATAATTTAACCAGTATTTTTTTTACTTCAAAGATTGAATATTTGCAAAGTTAATATGTGGCGTGTACAAAGTAAACGAATCAGTCTTGAAATTTTACATAGTTGTAGTAGAGCTAGTCTAAAAACGTAAGTATATTAATAGTAATTCTTATTGTTGTAGACATTTGAATGTATCACTTTGTCAAAGTTTATGTTTTTTTAAATAAAAAATTGGAAACAAAGCGAACCAGCATTATGCCGGTTGAGCACTGCAACGCCACGGTACCCACTGCCAGGGAAGCAGCAGGGAAGCTACCTCAGTATTCCTGGTAGTGTTCCTTTGTTGGAAGCGACCGTTGGCAATCTAGTGGAGAAAACTGCTGCCCGGTTCCCGGACTCACCGGCAATAGTCGTTTCCTCTCCGACGGAAGTGCGAAAGAGTTACCAGGAGCTTAAGAAAGAGGTCAGCACACAGCACAAACAATGTCTTCTATTAGAGCAGCGAACTTGCATATTTCACCCAAAATTTGTATGATGATTTATAGATTGACAATTTGGCAGCCGGCTTTTTGAGCATAGGTCTTCAGAAAGGAGACAGACTAGGAATTTGGGGACCGAATAGTTACGAATGGTATGTGACGTTTTTAGCAGCGATGAAAGCAGGATTAATTTTAGTAAGCAGACTAGCTAGATGTGATCTCTTATAGAAAATTCAGATTTTACATGAGATGTGAAGTGAAGTTTGAATGGAAAATTCTGTGATGGCATAGGTACACATTAACCCTGCGTACCAAACCAGAGAGCTCGTTTACTGTCTAAATAAAGTGGGTGTTAAATGCATGGTAGTTGCGGAACAGTTTAAGACTTCGAATTATTATCAAATGATGGTGGAAACATGTCCAGAAATAGAGAAATCGGATCCTGGTAAAATACAAACGAAAGCGGCGCCATCCCTTTCGACCCTAATTACTATTCCATCAAAACAGGAAAAGTAAATCACCATCAAAAACTTTAAAAATTAAAATTATAAATCAAAGATGAACTCATTGATCTTCTTGATTCATTGATTTCTCTTGAAGAGGTGCGTTCGCATTTGAAGAGATTCTTCACAAAGGATCAAGCACCGAATCTCTGCAAACCTTAGAAAAGGCTGAGAAACTTATTCAATTCGATGACGTATGCAATATACAGTTTACATCTGGAACAACTGGAAATCCTAAAGGTGTCATGTTATCTCATCACAATTTGGTTAACAATGGCTACTTCGTTAGTCGACGATTTGGCTACAATGAAAAGGTAGGCACAACATGCAGGGTTCTCTTTTTGATATTTTAAAGATTACAAACAGCTTCTTACTAACTAACAACTATACAATACCTGGTGGCTTTACTAATTACTGCTGCTGGTTTAGGATAAGTTGTGCCTTACCGTGCCTTTGTTTCATTGTTTCGGATGTGTTGTTGGAGGCTTGGCAGCCATTCACAGTGGCGCAGCCGTGGTACTTCCATCCCCAGGATTTTCTCCTCCTCACGCTTTGGAGGCCATTTCAAAGGAAAAGTAAGTCCGTCAAGGAACTCCACAGGATTGTTTATTATATTTTTGTATTTAAAACTTTAAACATTAAGCTCTGAAATTGACGTATAGATGCACTTCTGTATATGGAACGCCTACAATGCACATTGATATCATTAATGCGTCTGGATTTGAAAAGTATGACATGTCTTCCTTGAAAGTGGCTGTTACTGCTGGTGCTATATGTCCAGAGGAGCTAATTCGTCAAATGAAAGAAAAATATACAGTCGACAGCGTGACCGTATGCTGCAAATTTAATTACAATCATACTTGAAACACATGACACTAGTCACAAGTCAACAGAATCCTATATTCTGTCATCCATAGCTACATATTAGGTAAAAGCTTAAATTTTAAGATAAAGATCGTCAAAAATATTCCAGAGTGCCTACGGATTAACGGAAACGAGTCCAGTATTCTTTCAAAGCTTGCCAAACGATACTGATAAACAGCGTGCAGAAACAGTTGGCTACCCAATGGAACACGTTGAGGTCCGTGTATAACATAATATTACATTCATGAACAAAGACTATGGCGTCTAGCGAAGATCACGGGTAGAATTTCTTTGTTCCATAATAGTATCCTTGTTGTTAACCAGGTGAAAATTGTCGACACGGAAGGAAAAGTTGTTGATGTTGGCCAACAAGGAGAAATGTGTGTGCGTGGATATGTGGTGATGCAAGGCTATTGGGAAGACCCGGCGAAAACCGCCGAGGCCATAGATCGCTCGCGATGGTTTCACACAGGGTAAAAATTTGTGAAGCTGTGTTTTGTTGATCCAAGTTGGGCCAAAACATTGTTTGATTTATTGACTAGTTAATGTTTAATGTTTTGGGAATCGCAGTGATTTGACCACTATATCTGAGTCCGGCCATGCCAGAATTGTTGGGAGGCTAAAGGACATGATCATAAGGGGTGGGGAAAACATATATCCCAGAGAAATCGAGGACTTTCTTCATACCCACCCAAATATTCAAGAAGCTCAAGTTTTTTCGATTCCTGACTTCAGACTAAGCGAAGAAGTTTGCGTTTGGATTAGACTTAAAGACAATACAACGTTGACTGTGGAGGACTTGAAGACGTTTTGTAAGGGGAAGGTAAGTAAATCTTAAGTGTACATAAAAGCAGGACCTAAATATTTACTTAATAATAGTAGATCTTGCAACTTTTAGTTTCTGTCAAAGTAAAAAAAATTGATATAAAATATGTTCATGAAGAATACTTTAATCTTTTAAATTGTTTCACAGATTGCTCATTACAAGGTCCCGCGACATATTCGGTTTGTCAACGAGTACCCAAAGACAACTTCCGGAAAAATTCAAAAGTTTAAAATGAGAGAAGCTATGATTAAAGAATTAAATATTAAAACATAGTTTTGATTACTACAAACTCAAATGAATTCGTAGGAGAAAAAAATGAGCAGAAAATAAAATGCTTGCTTATTTTTGAGAATGTGTACATTCCTGCATTTCAAAACACTTTGCTGCATGTTTGCTTTATTGTGGAATATTATGCAAAATTATATAAAGTGGAGCATAACTCTGGAAGTTTGGAAACCAACAGTGTTCAAGTGGATGATTTGACATAAAACAATCGTATTTATCTTCGAAATTATTGACTACATTAGCAATATGTGTGGTTTCCGTAACCCATGAAGTACACCATTCTTTCTTTCCATATAGTCGAGATTAAAAAAGTGAAAGCGAATCGCAATCCAACCATTCGTAAATTGTTTGAATCTAATATACTCACACATGTATAAACACGCAATATACGACCAGAAATTTCTTCATTCCATCGAATGTCACCGTCAATGTTTTTATAACACTTTTCCTTACAGCAACGTGCTAACAATTTACAACTATTACTGCATGTGACCCATTCATAGAGAAAGCTATTAGTCAAACACTGCACGATCTTTTAAATATTTTACATATTATTCGTGCAGGGTTCATACTGAATCGAGAAAGCATGAGAATCTGAGCTTTTCGCGAAACAAACTTTTAGAACGCAGCGATCAGAATTCTTCAAGTTGAAGTGAAGAATGGAACAAAGCCAAACAATGCACAAACATAGCACATACCTATAAACATGCTGACGAAGTGATAAATATCATACTAGTCTTTTCAATCTGTACACCCTATACTTCGTATTGAATGTGAAAGCACCACAAAAGAAAGTCTTACTTACAATACACTACTCCTTTTTCTCACTTTCTTTAGGTCGCAAATTTTTTTTTACAAAAACGTAAAACCATTATAGTAGCACTTTGGGAAGAAAACATGGGGCATTTTACGTCGTTCTTTTGCATGAGGTAAGTCAGAAGCCAGGTTTAATATATGCAGACATTATTTTACCACACTACAAGAATTACTTTTACCTGCACTTGAAGGTCTGAACCAAGGACGAGCGACCGCATGCGGTATTCCGCAAAGTGGAATACGCGCGTAAAGCGGTGCGCTTCTAAATTTCAGCGA